>JADBJO010000136.1:125000-282500 GCA_016801955.1 Conus betulinus | reverse complement strand
TACAGAAATAAACAATGCCTAGGCACACATGTGCGCACACACATGCACACACACACACACACACACACACACACACACACACACACACACACACACACACACACACAGAGAGAGTCCCACCTATCCATACAGTCGTTATTTGCCATAATTATGTGATGTCAGTAGGAATATATGGCAAAGAAGAGAAATACAGAAAATAAATAGTGGAGGAATGAAGAATCAAGTAGTAACAAACAAAAAAGAAAAAAAAAAAAGAAAAAATAGAGCTACTTGCCTGAATCCAGTTTCTGGTCATGAAGGAACTGAAGACTGGAACTCTGTGCAGCCTAAAATTGGCACAGTTGACTTTCAGACCAGGATTCCCGGTCAAAACGCCACCAAGGCTGGGACTGACCACGCCCCATGCCACACCCCCCGGCCGCTTCCATGGGGCCCTCGCTGTCGTCCTGAGCCCCTACCACGTCCACGACCCTCTCTGGTCATGACAGGAGGGCGTGCAGTGCTCGTTGATGGCATGGGTTCAGCTATTTCCGCTTCGTCACCCTCGCTAACAGTGTTGTATTCACTGTTGTCATGTTCAACTAACAATGAAGCCACGTCATCACCAGCACATATGAATGGTGCTGATTCCCATCAGTCTCCTCCTCATCGCTAGTATCAGGATCTGATCCTCAAAAGTCTTTTCCACGACTTTCTTTATTATTTAGAAAGTCATCTAAAACATCAAGCGCAGTGTAACGTTTGAAAACGGGATGCGTTGACGAAGTGCTAGGTTGAGCTGCCATCTTGAATATGCTTATCAGCTGTAACCTCTCAACTCACATTTAATTATACATACTATACCGCGGCTCACTAATGCAATAAGCGGCAGCAATTTGCTATCCGTGCCTCGTATACAATTAAGTCCATACGGACAACAAAACCCCTTAAAGGGCCTCATGCCTTGCGCATGCTCAGGTTAATCCTCTTTTCTTGGCAGCCATTTCCTGTTAAGCTTGTGTATACGAGCAGCTAAGTATTTTTTGCTTTTCTCACGATCGATCCATTGTTGTTGCTGTTCTTTGGTGTCCTTGCTTATGTTTTCACTTAAGGGAGAAACGTATGTGAAGTGATTGGGTGGTACGGCGAGAGTTAAGAAGGTTTCGCCACTCGATTCCCGCATCTCGCCGGCAGGCTCTTTGTCTCTGACCACACCAGAACCTCCTCTCTCTCTTCAGTGTCACTTTCTCTGTCTTCTTTTTCTTCTTCTTCTTCCTCCTCCAAGGGTTCACTTCAACTCAGCTGTGTTCTGTTGTTGTGACAGCGAGCTCTTTCTCGCAACCCTTAATTCATGACGCTGATTGGCCCAGCTGCAGTTCTGTCAATCCCGTCTTCTTGTCCCCTAACGATGATTGACTCAGCTGCGGTTCTGTCAGGGTTCGCACAGGGCCCTAAAAGGCCCTAAAAGGCCGTAACTTTTTTAGGCAAAAAATAGGGGCCCCCTAAAGGCCTTAAAAATCAAAATGAAGAGGCTGGAGGCCTAAAAGGCCCTAGAACCAGAATAGCCTAAAAAAAAAATTCTAAAAAAAAATGTGAAACAACAACAACAACAACAAAAATCAAAGAAGAATGATCAGAAAAAAAAAAAAACAAAAACCGATTTTCATAATAGGTAAATGCCGAATCAGTACTGATCGATCATGGTGTAAAATCGTTCAAGGAAGTAACTCCACGACAAAGTATTTGTGCTGTCCGCCATCTTGGATTTTCCGTGTGTTGAACGAAGCAAGGCCACAGTTCGTTTTTCAACGAAATTTGACATTTCATTGAGAGTTTCTTTATAAGATTTCGTCAGTTTCACTCAGAAACATGGAGAAGTGCTTATTCCAAGATCTGTGGCTGATAATTCTGAATATAAACTCTGGCTTCGCCAAGATAACTTAGACAAATATCGGTTCTATTGTAGTTTTTGTAAGAAGGGAAAAAGGCCTTCAAACTCGCCAAAAAGGGAAGAAACATTCAGACTTGGAGAAGGCGAGTGCTACAGCTACAGCGGCAGTGTCCTTAAATAATTTTTTTTTAAAGATCGTGACAGTGGGCAAGCTTGAAGTAGTACTAGTACATCAACAAGTTTTTGTTCAAAAAAGCACTTTGTTGCTGGTCCTTCAACGAGTTCTAGTGCTTCTACTGCAACTTCGTTTGGCCCTACTGCCCCTCTGACACCCCTGTTCTTTCCCTTAACCCCCATATTGCCCTTTGCGGTCGGCTGAGCATACTACAACATTACATTATCTTTCCCTTAACCCCCACCTCACCAGCTCCTAACACAACTACATGATTACATTAGTCCATCACCTCAGCTGCAACCCACTATATCTATTCCATAAATTCACACACCCACTCGTACCACATTAACTTGCAGTGCACCCCCCCCCCCCCCCCCCCCCCCCCCCCCCCCCCCCCCTGACCACTTCCTTTCCTTTGTCCCACATTATGTTCCCCCACCCCACCCCTGTGCACAAGTATTCTAAGGGGCTTGTGTCTCCCCTCTCCCCTCTACATACATATATATATATAGGTATGCTTAGATGTATGTGCATGTGTTTGTCAGGTGTGTGTGTGTGTGTTTTTTTTTTTTTTTTTTTTTTTTTTAACACAGATTCCCATATATGACCACTATCATTATTACCACCACTCATAAGATGTCCTGTGTATGCTAATCCTTTTTTTTATTTTATTTTATTTTTTTTTTATATATGTGTGTGGATGTGCCTGTGTACCCATGTGTGTGTGTGTGTGTGGTGTGTACATGTGTGTGCGTGCATGTCATGCATGCATGTGTGTGTGCATGAGACGGTGATGATTTCGCCTGTGACAACCATCACCATCAATCAGTCATTGATCATTGCCCCCCCCCCCCCCCCCCCCCCCCCCCCCCCCCCCCCCCCCCCCAACTTTTTTTTTAACTCAACTGGCATTATCATGCCAAAGCTATCATGCTATTTCACACTTATGGCAATGATCAATCATCATCAAATTTATTCCTTTTTTTTCTCCCCCCATCCCCCACCGGCATTAAATACATCAATGCCACCACAGTATTTCACTTATGACAATGGTCACCACCCCTGTAGTACTGTAGATCTCTCATCTCAGTGATCAACATCCATCAGTCATTGATCATTCCTTTATTCCCCCACTGGCATTATCGTACTTGCCAATACACTATCCTACTCCTTTTACAAAAATGACCATCATCCTACACCACTGTGGATCATACCTACACCTTGACCATGATCATCATCCACCCATCTTTGAACACCTCCCCCATTCCCCCGCAAGCATTTTACACCAATGCCACAACATTATCCCACTTATACAACAATTATCATCATCCTACAGTACTGTTTACTCAAATCATACATGATTATCACCCATCAGTCATCTACCCCTACCCCCCTCCACCCTCTTTCTCAACCTGCAATATTATACTAATGCCACCTTATTATTCCACTTACCACAATGACCATCATCCTACAGTCCTATTGATTCACCCATGCCAATGAGCATCACCCACAGGTCATTGATATTTTCCTTTATCCCCCCAACTTGCACCATCACCACTACATTTTTCCACTTATATAACACTAGTCATCATCCTATGGTACTACTGATCTAAAATGATTACCATTTCTCGGTTACTGAAAATCCCCATCCAGTGAACACCTTCATACTGCCACTATATATGGAAATGAAGAAGCTGACCAATTGACAAAGGAATGAGGACAGCAGCCCCAACTGTAAAAGGTAGCCTCCTTGGAATAAATCAAAAGTATTTCCAAGGGGACAAACAGGAGGATGACTTGAGTACTGGACTGTTCTCACTGGACTGTTCTCTCCTTCAACCAGAGGCAGTGTGTGCTAGTCAGTCAAGGACAAGGCAGCTGTTAGTCAGGTGGAAAGAAAGCATAGGCCTACTTTTTTTTTCATCTTGTGACTTGTATTCCTAAGACTTCCGCCTTGTGTGTGCTGCAAGAACACTGTGTTTACTCTAGCCATTGTAAAAGATTTCTTTGTTTTTTTCATACGGATATGGAATTGACAAGATTCATACCAGAAAGTGATTAGGTACTTGCTGAATGGAGGTCTTTATTGGAGAAAATGGCATCTGTGGGAGGCAGTGGTGAGCACTTTTCAGCATTTTCGTGTGCCCTGATGGCCCTATTTTTGTAAATTTTAGGCCCTAAAAAAGGCCCTAAAAGGCCCTAAATTTTTTTCTTGAAAGTCTGTATGAACGGACTGGCGCATCAGGTCCCCCATTTACTGGGTTGGGCCAGCAATCACAACATCAGCCCCCCCCCCCCCCCCCCCCCCCCCCATGGGGGTCAGGGCCCTTTGCCTTGGGCGCCATGGGCCCAACGGCAGTATCCCCAGTCCATGGGCTTTCGACAGCCCCCTGCTCCGGGGTTTCTCTGGTGGCTGGGTTTTATGCCCAGCTCTCCACCAGTGCAGGCCTCTTCCTCCCAGGCCCCTTTGGCCCACCCGACGGCCGATCCCTCCCCTGGAGTGTCTGGGGAATCAGCCAGCCCGGTCCCCTCTGGACTATTGCCTGCTGACCTGGTGGATTCGGAGTCGGAGGACTAGGGCCAGTCGCCCGGTTCTTATTCCTTCTGGGACTCGGAGGCCTTTCTGGCTTCCCTTGTCCCGGAGGTGGTGTCGTCCTCTCGGGAGGAGGTCAGGGCCCCTGCCCTTCAGCAGCGGAACTCGCTCTGGGGTCTCACCCCCTTTTGGCTACGCCCTCCTCTCTTTTAAAGGAGTCGGTCATGGTAGCTGACTGTGTGAGGAGGGCCCAAAAAAAGTCAGGGGCACGGAGGCACAGGACATCACACCTGGCTCTGTCCCTGATTTTCCTGGAGTGCTGGTGTGTGGGAAATTTCTCAAGCCAGAGAGGCTTCCATTTATCAAGAAGGCCGGAGGCGACTCTCCCCCTCTCCCAGGAGGACCTCCTCCTGGTCCAAGAAAGGTCTAAATCGCAAGCTCGGCAGGTGGTCCTCTCAGAGCGCTGCCTTGCTGAGTGGGAAGAGTCGGCTAGGAGGGGGTGGAAGCCATTTCAGTCATGGATTTCTTCTTAGGGGGACTGGTGTCTGCCCTTAAGGATCCTGATTCGGAGTCCTTCGCCATCCACCAGTTCGCGGACCCATTGGCAGTGGTAGCCTGTATCCAGTCCATGGCTGAAGGGCTTAAATATTCGGCCGGGGCCTTCACTAGGCTTCATCTAAACTCAGTCCTAGCGAGAAGAGATGCTGTCTTATTGGCATCTTCTGTGGCCCCGCTCCGCCTCTGCCTGCGCCTCTCTCAGAGCCTTGCCGGTCAAGTCTGGTTCTCTTTTCGGGAACCATGTGCAGACGACTATTCAGAGCCAGGCCGATATTAGGCGTGACCTCACCTTTCACTCAGGTCCCCCCCCCCACATCCCGCTACCAAACGCAAAGCACCAGCGCCCTTTTCCTCACCGGGTCCCTCTCAGTCCAAGGGACGAAGGCCATTTGGACCCCGGGGTCCTGGGCAAGCAGCTTAGCAGGGGCCGGGCTCAGGGGTCCTGGGCAAGCAACCTAGCAGGGGCCGGGCTCAGGCCCGGCTGGCAGGTCCGAAGCCTTTCTTGTCTCAGACGGCCCACCCCCAGTGACTTACCCCCGACCTGGATACTTCACCCTTCCCCCAGGGCGATCCTGTGGGCAGTCTGTCCAGGCACCTCAGTGCTTGGGAGCAGCTTCCCGCAAGCCCCTGGGTTCTGCGGGTGATTAGGTTGGGGTTTCGCCTTCCTTGGGTGCAGTAAAGGCTCCGCTCACTCCCTTCCCTCCTCCTTTCGCTCCTCCTCCTCGGGATCTAGCTGTCTCTCAGGCCTTGGACCAGGAGGTCCTTTCACTTTTAGCCAAGGGAGCCACAGAGGAAATCCTCTTCCAGTCCTCTCCAGGTTTTTATGGCTGCATTTTGTGTTCCCCCAAAGTTTCTGGAGGATGGAGACCTGTTCTAGACCTCTCGCCCTTGAACAGGTTTCCTCTCGTCCTCCATTTTCGGATGGAACCCCCCATGTCAGTCCACAATGCCATGCACCCCGGTGACTGGGTGTATCCATCGACCTGAAAGATGCGTACTTCCATCTCTTAATCGACCCAAGGGACAGGAAGTATCTCCGCTTCATGTGGAGAAACCGTGTTTTTTTAGTTCAGGGCTCTTCCCTTTGGTCTAGCCCCGGCCCCTTGGGTTTTCACGAAGGTGGCCTGGGAACTTTGCATGCACGTCAGGAGAGAGGAATTTGCTGAAGGCCTATCTCGACGACTGGCTTCCCCTTGCCTCTTCCAGCACTCTGTGCTCTCAGCAAGCTGTCCCGGTTCTAGACCTCTGTCGGCAGCTGGGATTTGTTGGCAACGAGGAGAAGTCCGATATCATCCCGTCGCAGCAGTTTCAGTTTCTGGGCATGTCCTTCCCACACCACCAAGTGGTTGGTCTCTCCAACCCCCCAGCGTCTCGTTCGTCTCCAGCACCTCTTGGCCCATCTCCTTTCTTTGGATCAGGCTCTAGCCAGAAAGCTGGCCTCTCTTCTGGTCTGATGGAGTCCTTCACTCCTTGGCCCCCTTAATGGCCCTTGGACGACTGCACAAACGCCAGTTTCAACGCCTCTTATGGAGGCATTGGTCTCAGGCGTTGCAGTCTTGGGATCTTCCGGTCCTTCTGGGTCAGTGGTTCCAATCATCGGTGGCCCAATGGCACTCCCAGTCCTGGCTGGCTCAGGGAGTCCCATCACACCCCCGTCCTCTGCAGGAGGACCTGTTCAAGGACATGTCCCAGTCTGGGTGGGGTGCCCACATCAGCTCTCTGACAGCGGCTGGGCAATGGTCCCCGGAGATGGGATCCTGGCATATCAGTCGGCTGGAGCTGGAAGCAGTGTTCCAAGCCCTCAAGGAGTTTCTTCCCTTCCTGAAGGGAAAACTCATTCTCCTCAACACCAACAACATGACTGTGGCATGTTATATCAACAAGCAAGGGGGGGCGTGTTCTCACTCCTTGTCCCTGAGGGCGGAACAGCTTCTCCTTTGGTGCGAGGATCATTCCATCCGGATCTCGGCCAAGCACGTTGCCGGGAAGATCAACATTCTCATGGACTCCCTCAGCAGGTTGCACATGGTTCTTCCCTCGGAATGGACTCTTGTCCACTCAGTCCTTGAACCAATCTGGACTGTGTGGTTCAAACCACAGGTAAACCTGCTCGCCACCTGGTTCAACACCACCATCTCCAGCTGTATGTCTCTCAAGTTCTGGATCTGGCAGCTTGGGCTGTGGATGCCCTGTCCATCCCTTGGTCCGGACTGACGGGCAAGCATAGCAGGATGCAGCCATGCTGATTCTTGTGGGCTTCCCGTTGGCCAGCCCAAGCGTGGTTTCCCGAACTGTTACACCTGTCTCACATGCCTCCAATACCTCTCTCCTTAAAAGCAAAGTCCCTGTTTCAGCCACAGTCAGGCATTCCATACGGCAGTCCAGATGTGCTGCATCTTCACTCCTGGCTACTGTGCAAGACGCACTGTCTGCACAAGGCACCTCCCCTGCGGTAATCGGCCTTGTGGAACACGTCCACAGGCCAGGCACCCAAAGCGTCTACAGTGTCCACTGGAATGGCTGGCTTTCATGGTGCTCCAACCATGCAGTGTCCCCCCATTGTCCCTCTCAGTGTCAGTTGGCGAACTACCAAGCTTTTCTTTCATCTGAGAAAAAAGCTTTCTGCCTCCTCTGTTAAGGTTCACAGGGCAGCTATTTCCACCACTATCCACCAGGTAGGGGGTCCATCCTTCGTGGACGACCCTTTTCTGTGGGATCTGGTCAGAGGAGCAGTTCTAAAGGAGGCCCGAGCCCCAGCTGTACCCCAGCATGGGACCTTTTCTTAGTCCTCTCCTTCCTCAGGCTCCCCCCTTATGAGCCCATCCAAGGAGTGTTCTCTGAAGCTCCTTTCCTTCAAAACAGCCTTTCTCGTTTCCCTGGCCTCAGGGAGGCGCTGCAGTGAAGTCCATGCCCTTAGTGGCCTGCCTGGGGACGTCGCCTCTGAACCGGATGGCTCAATGTCTCTTCGTCTCCTAGCTGAATTTTTAGTGAAAAACCAGTTGCCAGGTTCTCCTTCCCCAACTATTTCCATTCTTCCAAGCACTTCTGTTCTCGCCCCGGACGATGAGGACCGCACTCTCTGTCCGGTGCACGCTCGGCAGGAGTATAGGAAACGCACAAAATCTTCTCACTCCAAGCAGCGCCACCTGTTTCTCTCTTACAACGAAGATTATAAGGAGGGCATCAGATGCTTTTTAATCTCTAGATGGCTAAGAGAAGTAATTAAAGCTGCGTACGCGAGACCTGAAGGGGATTTGGCTGTTTTCTTACCAAGACCTCATGAGATTACGGCATGGGCTTTCGCTGGCAGTAGCTCATAATGCCAGCATTCAGAGTGTGTTAGATGCCGCATACTGGCGTTCCCCTGGCACCTTCATCCAGTTCTACCTGCATGACATTTCTCGTCTGCGCGATGATGGATCTAGGGGCATTGCATCAGCTGTGGTGGCTCAGCACCCCATCTCCGCCACTCGCTCCGGCTCTTCTCGTTCCTCCAAACGGTAACCAGGTGAGCCCTCCTCCCAGGTGGTGCTACTCTGCATTAAGGAGCCACGGTATAGTATGTGTAATTAAAAGGAAATTTTTGTTCTAAAATTACGTTTAATCTAACATACTTATTGTGGCTCATGCAGAGGCCCTCCCTACCTCCCCGCCTTCCTGGTTCCATTAGGAGTTCACAGTCAGGCTTTTATATACCTTGAAAAGAGGATTGATCTGAGCATGTGCAGGGCACGAGGCCCTTTCAGGGGGTTTGTTGTCTGTACGGACTTTATTTGTATACAAGGCAGGGATAGCAAATTGCTGCCGCTTACTGCATTAGTGAGCCACAGTAAGTATGTTAGATTAAACGTAATTTTAGAATAAAAATTTTCTATTTGCATAATATATGGTCAGCTGACTGCTCACGTGAAGGGAAAGGGGTCGTTGTTCCTTGACACCAGTAGAAGAGGTGAGAACATTTAGATGGTCATCCCCAAGTAGATTACGGCGAGACACACTCGTCCTGGGCGTAGTGATTTTCGGTTTTCTGGACGAGCGTTATTGTCCCAGGCAGGGAACGGGTTAATGGTCTCTTAATCAAAACATAAAGAATTTCTCATTTTGTTGGACTCCCTGTCTGCTTTGGAAGCATTGTTGGCCGTAACCTCAAACACCCTTAACTGCTGAAATTGTTTGAACTATACACCTCTCTGAAAGATAACATGGTTTTGCTTGGGTTCCTTGTTGTGTGGGTGTTCAAGGCATTGAGGTGGTTGATCAACTTGCCCAGAAAGCCACAAAGAAAGAGTTGAGCAGATTTTCTATCCCTCACACTGATCTGAAACCCAAAGCTTAGGCTTATGTCAGAGACTTCTGGCAAGAGGAAAGAAACTCACAGATGGATAGCAAACTCTTCCACTTCCATCCAAACCTGAAAGTGTTTGCCTTCTTCCAGGGGTGGCTATAAAGAAACAGTCTTGAGCTGTTTGGACACAGACACTCCTTTTATACCCATTATCTTTTAAAAGGTGAAGAAACTCCATGGTGTATTCCGTATCAAGTGCCACACAATAAAACATGTTCTTTTAGATTGTTAGGCCTTGCATGACAGAAACACTTTGAAGCAGGCTCCGTTAAAACCTTGTTCACAGATGTCCCACCCGATGTGATTTTTTTAATTTCAGATAGAAATCAACATTTTTCATATTATCTAAGATTTCATGGAAGAAAGATTTCAACAAAATTTTAGTTGTGATTTTAGGAGGTGTTTTTTTTTTTTTTTTTCTTTTTTTTGCTGAAGTGTATATGTGTGTTTAGTATGACTTGAGAGTTGACTCAAATGTGGGAACAGCCCTGGTATGGCCTTTTGCGTCAGCTGGACTCTATATTTTCTCTGTCTGTTGATAGACACACCAAGTGAGTGGATAAATCTGGAGTATGGTTCCTGTCTTCCCACCTGAGCTCATAGCACACTCAGCTACTCTGGATAGGGGGTTGACTGGGGCTGGAAAATCTGACCATACATGCCTATGATGGGACTCCAGCCTACAACCTTCTATTTGGCGTCACATACTATACCGTGTCAGACCATAGCATTCTACGGCAGTTAGTCAGCTCTGCCAGGCCGAAGTTTTGTGGCAAATGCAGTCAAAGATAGTCATGTGACGCCCACCCTACTTCCGCCAACGGAAGTTGCCGATGTTCGCCTCCCGAACCTCATTTCACCTTCGGCCTGCCGTCCAATTAAGATAAGTCTTGTGCTCTGTCTCGCCTCTTCTGCCCATTGTGTAAAGATTGCTTATGTTTGCTTCTTTACTTGTTCAGTTGTGGCTTGCGCTTGCACTAAACCCTCGATATCCTCGTCGTGTGAGGGTTTTGGTGGGCTATCAATTTTATTATCTTTATGATCGCCTCTAATCTGGCGACTTCGTCGTCGTGACTCACGATTTTGTTCGATCGTCACACCGGCCTCCTTGTCTTTGTTCCCCCGCAAGTTTGTTTTCGTGCGCGCCTTTTTTTGCCCCCTCGTTTCTGCTTTCTTTAACTCATCCCATTCGGACTACTGGTAATTTCTTTCCTTGATCGAACTCTTACCCGGTATTTCGTCCGGCGATCGAACCCATTCGCTCGGCCGCCATCTTCCTCCACGCCGGTCGTGCCTCCCACACTTCGCCGCGTTCACACTAAGTCGGTACTAGTTTACCATACCCCGTCTACGTTTACCCTTATATTTCGTTGTACTAGTGCTTACAGATCTTTTCTCTGGCAAAGTTCGATCGCACTACTACATGCTCCAAAATTGACTTAGTGCTTTCATCGCGTTCATCGACATTTCGACCCTGCGCCATTACTCAATACTTTTGAGTGATGGTCAGCACAGTGCTTTTCGCACTGTCTCCTGCCACTCCCATCGTTACTTTCCGTTGATCATTGATCCCATCGGGTCGATCGAGTACTGCCTATCCCTCGATCTACCCCCTTGTCTCCTCTTTGTGTTCATGCGTCAGAGATTGTCCCATCCACCAGTGCCCATCATGGTGAAGGACACCAACGGGTCGAGCCACTCCACTTCTCGGCAGTCGCTTACTGCCCCGGAGGACCCGCGTGTCGATTCCGCTGGACAATCCGTTCCATCCCAAGAACGTATGGCTGGCGTTGAGGAGGCTTCCTTGCAGGGAACGCGCAAACTTCATTCCCATTCCTCCTCGACCCCCGCCGGCGGACACACGTTCGTTACGTCCGAAGGTGAATAAGCAAAAGGCCATTACTTCGAAACCCTTGTCCTTCAATCTCTCCAAGAAATCCAAGGGCAAGGCCCCTTTAAAAGGACCTATTCCTTCCAAAGCTTTTTCTCGAAATTCTTCCCCATACCCTCCCTCCTCACCGTCTCGCCTTTGGACATGTACGGAGACACCTCCCCACCATGCTGTGTCCCACGACTCTCGGCCCCTGGGGAACCTTGCCGAGTCATGGGCCAGCATGGGTGACGGGTCAGGGTCGGAATCACTGCCCATCACCCGCCAGAATGAGACCCGTGTTGTCAGTCTTCCCCCCCCACTGACGACACCGAGTCTCGTTACGCTCTCCCCAACCGTGCCTGGGTGCAGCCACCACCCACGCACGAAGAGCGTCAACACTCCGGTGGAGGAGTTACGGCCAGTCTCTCTGGTGGTACCCCCCCCACTGGCCGTAACTCCGGGTCTCGGCCGCAGGCATCGGCATCTCGGTCAGATCTGCGCCCAGACCCACGATGGTCAACCCGCCCGCCCCGAGTGACTGTCGCACCATCCCCTAGGGGTTCAGGACGTAGGGAGACAGACTTACTCTGCCCCCCACTTGGGCAACGTCCACAGTCCCGTTCCTCCGGGGGGAGGATCGACCCGCGGGACCACGGGTAACCTGCCGGATCCCGACTTGGGGGGGACTTGTCACCACAGCCATCCCAGCCCGCAGCCATGCGAGCAAGGGGCTTGGCCACCATTACCCTCCTGCCTCCCCTCTTTTGCAGGAAACAGGCTGGGATCGCACTGGGGCCATGCAGCAGGCAGTGCACTCCCCTGGGCGGGGACGTGACAGTCTCTCTCGCACCCCCCACCCCTGGTGCCTCAGGTTACCGAGGTCCCCGAGGAGTCCCTGCCCCAGGGCGGCCACAGCCCTCCATTCTCCCCGGGGACCGGTGGCTCCATGCCTCCGAGAGGGATCAGTGGCTTCATGCGGACAATCAATCTGGCTCCCTTTATGGTTGGGTGTGGTACCCGGCTGCCTCCAGCTGGTTCAACCTTGGTCCGCCTCCCTCTCCGGCGCTGTCTGATCGGCGCCCCCCGCCCCCACCCTTAGTCTGCTTGCCGATCATGGAGCCACCAGGGACCTGCCCTCGCAATCCCCTACTCCCCAGCCAGGGTGGGATCCCCATGCACCCCTGCCATTGCTCCCGGGGGATGGATCTGCCCATTCCCCCCAGGAAGCCTATCCCCAGTCTGAGGACGGAACCGAGAGACCCTTCCTCAGCCTGGCGGCTTTTCTCTCTTGGAAGCTTGGCGACCGGACCTTGTCGTCAGGGAACCCCCACCTTCCAGCAAGGTCCTCTCCTTGGCTAGGTTCGCCGGGCCCCGCCCCTCCCAGCGAACCCGGCCAACTATCGCGGCTCCCGAGTCTATCAAGACCTTGTGGGAGAGCCAAGCAATTTTGGCTAGGGGTGCACAGGCTGTCCCTCCTCCGGTCATCGAGTTCCTCTCTGCCCCCAACGCGGTCCCGGTAGGATCTTTCCTCAAGGACCCGCGTTCTTCCAACCACGCATTTTCGGTGTTTTCGGCCCACCCAGCCACCCGGAAATCACCCATTTCCCACGCTGACTGCCGGTTAATCCAAAACCTGCCCCCCCCCCTGCCTCCCCCCCCCTCCACCTCCATTTCCATTAAAAATCTCGTGGAGTGGGACAGGATTGCACGAGCTGGGCTCGTACATACCACCACAGGGCATGTCTTTCTAGACATCAGGGTTCGTACGCCCCTTGAAGACCCTTGAAAACCCTTTAAATTTCAACTGGGTCAAAAAGGCCCTTGAAAACCCTTGAAAACTGCAGATATCCCTAACATCCCTTGAAATCCCCCTAAAAAATCGTTTTCGAACCAAAGCCAAAGCTGACCGTAAGATTTGAAGACGAATGGAGAACAAATGTGAACGAGACTTCGGACATCGATTTTCGCCTCTCGAATCGTGTTGCGCGTGTCGTCTGCTTTTCAAGCCAAGGGAAGCAATTCAATAGTTGGTTTATCGTTTGCGCATGCGCAGTTCGACTTCCGACAAAGGGCGCCATGCTCCCTCATCTTCGGTGAAGTCCGATACTGTTGCGTCTGTCATCATGCCAAGGGGAAATTACGCATTTGATCCGTTGTGGCTACAGAAGGAAGAATATCGAAGCTGGATCACTGAATGCAGAGACAACAAACATGCGTTTTTTCTGTAAAGTGTGCAAAAAGACCGTTGATGTTCGGACAATGGGCGAATTGGCGGTTGCAAATCACGGAAAGAGGAAAAATACGTGGAATTGGATATAAAGCGAGTAGGCCGGTCAGTAGTCTTACGGACTTCGTTCGGCAATCATCAAATTCATCAAATCGGGTCAGACCCTTTCCTCAGTAAGATCGTCAGCCAATCCACAATAACAGCAAGTGGGACAGATGTGTTGAAAGCTGAAGTGTTGTGGACGATTCATGCCATCAACAATCATTACAGTTTCCGATCTGCTTAAGACAACGCACAACTGTTTGCAGCAATGCTTCCACTCGATTGCGATGACTAACGGTGTGGAGAAACCAAAAGTAGATGTCTTGCAATTTTTGGCATTGCTCCTTTTTTTTCTGTCAGAACTGAAAAAAAAGAGTGAAATCACAGACTGAATCTTCAAATCAATCGTCACGTCGTCTCCATAGACTTTAAGTGACTCATTTAAGTGCGCATTTGTTAAAAGAAAAGAAAAAAAAAATCCTACTTTCTTGTTCAAAAAGACAGCGTTCATACCACACCCCTCCCCCCTAACTTACGTAACCAGCTAGCCTACACACACACACACACGCACACACACACACGCACACACACACACACACACACACACACACACACACACACACACACACACACAACAAAACTAAACAACAAAAAAATCATTTATCTATTTTATTCACTTAATTTTTGTTATTACAGGTACTTTCATTTTATTCATCTAGTTATTATAATTACTACCACTATCATTATCATTACAATCCCTTCTATGTATATAATATATATAAAAAAAAGGATATATAATATAAAAAAATTCCCCCCCCCCCCCCCCCCCCCCCCCTTACTTAGCATTATTGTCAATCCACCTTGACCACAACCATCACAAATATATCACACCACCCCACTAAACCAGCTACACAACCCCATCATTTCACTCCCCCCTCCCCCCCATGCACCCCCCCCCCCCCCCCCCCCCCCCTTTTCCTCTCCCATAATCCCCTCTGTCGTTTCCGTCTGGCGGTCATTCTTCCTACCAGTACCACATGGACAGATAAGTCAGTCTTCGTTCTTCGTTCTTCGTTCTGTACTACTGTCCTAAATGTTAAATGTGATTTTTTTTTTTTTTTTTTTTTTTTTCTGAAGAAGACCCAAGAGGTTGAATTGCATTGTGTCTTTCCCTGTGCTTTGTTTGTCAATGTCCTTGGCGGTAACTAACCCCCTCTCTTTCTACATTTTGCTTCATTCTCCACCATCAGTCACTCCACTTTGAAATGGGGGGGAAAAAAAAACGGTTAAAGTGTGGAGCTGCAGGAAGGCTACCCACATTCGCCTTTTCAAAAGGGATTACCCTGCTCCCTATCCTGCCCAGAACAAGCATTAGGTTAGTCCAGGCCCGCCAACCATTCACACACATTTCCACACGACAGCACATACAGTGGCTGTATTTTAAAAGTAAAGTTTGCTGAGATCCCTCCTGAAATGTGCTAGAGAGGAGGCCTCGGCTGCAGCTGCCGGTAGAGAATTAATGAATATGTCATGCTTTTTGATGAATCATTAAACAAGGACTTGAAACAGATGCAGCTGGAAATTCATGTCAGATACTGGTCTGGAAAGCAGATTGAAAGTTTTCTCTTTCTGATTTCTCAATTTCTGTATAAAGACTTCATTTTTAATTTTTTTATATGTATGTATATGATATTGAGCGTGGAAAAGACTACAGAAGTGTAATCACCTTATCATCATGGCTGGATTACATGTGTAAGGTTATTATTCACTCTTTTTTTTTCTATTGTACGCTAAATTGCCCCTTTAAAAATTAAATATCCCCTTTAGAAACCCTTGAAAAACCCCTCGAATTTTTTTCCTGTGAAAAAGTGGGAACCCTGGACATGCTCCTACAGCTTGCTGAGGAGCTTTGGTCTCCGGAGGATGGCACTGTCTCGGTGTCCCCGACGCCGACGAGTCTGGGTCACACTTCGAGGCAGACCCTCGCCCCTTTGGCGACCCCCTGATGCGCTTCCTCATCCAAAAGATTGAGCATCACCTTTCGGCTGTGGCGGACAGCGCAACCAGGAACCACTTCAGCTGCCTACTGGCCGTCAGAGATGCTGTCCATTCCCAGTCGCATCTCTCCCCGGCGCTCAAGGCGGCCCTGCGATGCATTCCCGGGCAGGAACAGTCGCTGTTCGGCGACTACTCGACGACAGTCATCAACACTCCGTGGAGGAGCGCAAGCAGGCGGCCTCCTTTTCAGTGAGGCCCCCTCACCAGCCTCGTCTGGCGGGCCCTGCCCCTCGTTCCGCCTCTCATCCCAGACCCCAGCCTTACCCCAGCAAGGCACCCCCTCGCATCGCACAGCCTGCCAAGCGCCCCCCCCCCCCCCCCCCCTCAGCCTCTCTAGGCTGAAACCGCAGAATCCCCAACAGAATTTTCAGTTCTGTCAGCAGGCACGGCCACGGAGGTGACTGGCAGACTCGCCTCCAGGGGAGCGGGAAATGGCAGACACCCTCGCTCCCCCTAGGCCCCTCGGCGCCTCTGGCTGGCAGCCTGTCCGTACATGTCCACCAGTGGCGCCGTATGGGCCTCAGCCCCTGGATTGTGTCAGTTCTACAGGAGGGCTTCCGTTTGCCTTGGGCACTCTCGAACGCCCCCCTCTCCTGGCCTCTCCTCCTCCCCCTCCAGCGAACCCCCTCCTGCTCAGGCGGAGGCACTTCGTCAGGAGGTCGAGGAACTCCTCCTCAAAGGGGCCATCTCAGAGATAGCCCATCCCAATCTGGGGTTTTACTCTAACCTCTTCGTGGTTCCCAAACCCTCAGGAGGCTGGAGGCCCATCCTCGACCTCTCCCCCCTAAACAAGTTCATCAGACCCATCAAATTCAAGATGGAGACCCCATCCCACATCAGGGACTCCATCCACCAGCAGGACTGGCCCACCTCCATAGATTTGAAGGATGCATACTTCCAAATCCTAATACACCCCATCTCACAGACGCTACCTGAGGTTCGTCTGGCGGGACCGGGTGTTTCAGTTCAAGGCGCTACCCTTCGGCCTCTCCCTGACACCCTTCCTATTCACGAAGTTTGTCAAGAAGATGGCCTCCCTCGCAAGGCAGAAGGACATTCGCCTCCTGGTGTACCTAGATGACTGGCTTGTCCTGGCCCCCTCCAGGGCCCTCTGCCAAGCCCACACATCAGAACTTCTTCGCCTATGCTCCGCACTGGGGTTTGTCATCAACCCCTGCAAGTGCGAGCTCAACCCCAGTCAGCGCTTCTCCTTCCTGGATGTGCCTGTATCACTCAGGCCTGGTTGACGCCGGGATATAGTATGAAAGGAAGCATAGAGTACAGCCCTGTCATGCAGTCTCAGACTGAAATGGAAATCCATAGCATCATCTTAATCATCCTCATTCTCATCGATCAGCATAAAAAAAAAAAAGTCTCAAATTCTGTGGCCCTTCATGCCCTGCTCTGATGGGTGACCTCAATTTCCATGTCCTCTCCATGTCTGTGGCTGTGGTTTGGTACCATCAGGGTCACTGGTATCGCCAGGTCCATGGGGGCTGTCGTTGTTGGATACGGGTGGCGCCCCCCGGGGGAGAGCTCACTCGCGCGCGGCTCTGCGACTAAGCAATTATTGTCATCAGTAGGGGGCTTAGTAGGTGGTGTCCTGCGTATGTTTAGATCAGAACAGGCACCACTGAACACCGCCGAAGTGACTCGGTGGCAGTGCAGTGTCTCCTCTGGTGGGTTGCCTCTTGATGACTTGACATTGACTGCTCCCTGTGGATTGCCGGTGCTGGTGCTGGGGTGGGGCTGACTGGGCTGTGGCTGGCTGTGGACGGGGTGTCGGAATGAGCAGTGTGGGTGCGCTGCTTCTGAGGTGGCGCAGAGGTTGGACAGCAAAAAAAAAAAGAAAAGAAAAAGAGGTATTGTCGATAAGGAGTAGTCCATGTTCTGTCTCCTTGATGACACTGAAAGTTTTTTTCTGCGCTCAGTGCTAAAGGTGCTGTCTGTGGTATGGTGTGCAGACCCATGGACATGCTGACCATCAAGAAGAACATAGAGAGCGGGGCAATCCGCACCACAGCTGAATTCCAGCGGGACATGATGCTCATGTTCACCAATGCCATCATGTACAACAGCTGCAAACACAAAGTCTATGACATGGCCAAGAAAATGTACAATGATGTCATGGAGCAGATCGAGGTCAGGCACACTGTGGTAGCTTTTTTTTAATGTGGAATTGTGCATGATCTTTCTGTTTGTCATTTAATATGGAAGTCTTGTTTTTTTTAAGTATACAGTTAATTTCAGTTGTGTCTAAATATTTCAAATTTCATAATACCAAGACCTGGAAAGAAATTTCAGTTTCATAACTCTTCTACTCTTTCTTGATTTCTTTGGATCCTGCTTAAATTTGAATTGCTCTGCCAAGCAGTTATTCTTACTCTTATGCATTTCCTAGGAAGCTTAATGATTTAACCACTTTTTAAAAATTTGCGAACTTTGTTAATGCATTTTAGAACTGTTGACCTTCATAATACAATTCAGTTCAGTTAACCAGTATCAAACTAAATGTTTTGAAGACAGGAGAAATAATTTTTTCTGTTGTAACCACTTTTTTTTTTTTTTTTTTTTGCTGCTCTTTCTCTTTATTTCATTCATTTAATGGACTAAGTTCACTTTGGTTTTTTCAGCAATATGTCAGCACACAGCTCATGGTTCAGTCAGTCGTCCGAAACTAAGGTGCTGCGTCCTAGTCGCCGAGCTGAAACTTCAGACAAGGTGAGATTGTAGTCTGTTCTGTCTTCAATCAAAAATCTGTATTTCTATCTGTTTCTTCTGCTCCCCTGTGGGGTTTGCAACCTTGCTGTGATCAAAGGGCTTGCGCGGTCCAGTAATCCCTGCCAGGGAGCATTAATACTTGGAATGGAAGGCGTTTTTTTTTTAATGCTTGTAGGTCGGTATATAGCCAAGTTGCTGACTGGCCTAAGCACAACATGGTAGGAGTTGGTGCCCTTGGTAGGGTCACCCCTGACAGACAGGTTAAGGGTGAGGTGTGAGACAAATAGTAACCTGCCTTTTTCCTATTGTCTTCTGCTTTTCTTTTTTTTTTTTTTTGCTGTCCCAACCTCTGTGCCACCTCAGAGGCAGGGCACCCATGCCGCTCATTCCGACACCTTGTCTACAGCCACAGCCCGGTCGGCCCCGCCGCAGCCCCGGCACTGGCAATCCACAGGGAGCAGTCAGTGTCAAGTCGTCAAGAGGCAACCCACCGGAGGGGACACTGACTGCTGCGGAGTCACTTTGGTGGTGTTCAGTGGCGCTTGTTCTGATCTAACATACGCAGGACACCACCTACTAAGCCCCATACTGACGACAATAATTGCTTAGTCTTGGAGCTGGCATGAGTGAGCTCTCCCTCAGGAGGGTGCCACCACGTCTGTCCAATGACAGCCCCCATGGGCTTGCCGATACTGGTAACCCCGACAGAACCAAACCAAGGCCACAGATGTGGAGAGGACATGGAAATCGAGGTCACCATGAGAGCAGGGCATGAAGGGCCACAAAAATTGAGACCTTTTTTAATGCTGATCGGTGAGAATGAGGATGATTAACCTTTTCACCGCCAGCCATTCTATTTTGCATAAATCCCCGTCACCAGCCATTTTTCCAAAAAAGCTCTTATTGTATACCAGCATACGTGAAACGCGGATATCTGTGGAACTCAACAACCAATTCTCATGCTATTTTTTGTAAAATGGAGGAGATACACTTTATTTTTATTATATCATTACATGTTAGTAATGGTAAGTCAACAACAATTTCAAAATTTTAGTAATTTCAAAGTGCAAAAAAAATGCAAAATGAAAAAAAAAAAAAATGTTATTTTCTTCTAAACGTAAAAAATGAAGAAAGAATGCCAACAAACTCTCAACAAGGGAGGAAAAATACTCCACTCGCAATTGAAGACCAGAAAGTATGGTATTTCCAACAGAAAAATGGAAGAAACGGCCACAAATACAACTACTCCAATAGCAGGGAACACACACACACACACACACACACATGCACACACACACACACACACACACACACACACACACACACACACACACACACACACACATTCTTATGCCTAACTGGTACACATGTAAGAAAGAAAAAGGGAACACACACACACACACACACACACACACACACACACACACACACACACACACACACACACACACTCACACACACACGTCCCTTTCACTCTCAACAGTAATATTTTTTTTTGAACACACAGTCATTCATGTGCCTGTTGGTCTCTGAACCATTCCCATTCAGCTGATCTATATAATCAGCTGTACACCCACTCAAACACATCTGTGCTGCTCGCCTCTCACGTGTCAGTCGGCCATGCCCCCTTCAACCTTGACCAGCAAGAGTCGGCCCACAGCGTGTGTGTAAAGTTCATTGCCTAAAGTCTTAGTTCGCTCCCTCACATAGTCAATGACACAGTCAGTCAGTGCTGGCTGGCTCAACGCAAAAACACTGGGGCACACGCGATAGGGTAGTAAGTGGGCGTCTCGTCAGTCAGTCTCCCCAACCACTTGGCTACGGTCCAACGCCTCACGTTAAAATAATTCAGTCAAGCCCTCACTATCATTGTTTACTCATGACTGTCTGGGTCTTCTTCATCTGTATTAGGAACAACTGACTGTCTGTTCAATATTCCCAGCACTTGATCTGTGGTAAATGTATGGCAAGGTCAAGTGCGTAAAGTGCTTGGTGGTGATGTCATAGTGAATGGAAAAACAATCGGAATAAAGTCGATAAAACACTGAACAGAATAGTGTTCTGACAAAACAAATGTCTGTGAGCACCGGCCAGACCATCCCCCAACTATGACGTTTATTGCTGGCTTTTTATCTCATGAACTAGGATCGTGAGAGTATCAGGAGTTAGGTCACCCTACTTTGTTGCCAAAAGGCGCCATTGGCACTCAGGCCTGTCGTCGTCAGAAGGCGACTTTGGCAGTAAAAGGTTAAGATGATGCTACTGATTTCCATTTCAGTCTGAGACTGCATGACAGGGCTGTACTCTATGCTTCCTTTCAAAATATATCCCGACATCAGCCAGGCCTGAGAGATACAGGCACCTACAGTGTTGGTCAGGAAATTTGAGCAACACTGTCAGAAACGCATCCATTAAGTGGATGAAACTCGACTGTGTGGTCCCAGTCTTCCGAACTGAGTCTGCAGCAAACTCTACTCTGGGTAGGAGCCGGTCGGGGCAGAAAAACCCACAAGACTCAGATGGGATTCGAACCCATGACCTCCCAACCAGGAGTCCGCGACGCTAACCACTACGCCACTGCGACTGGTGTCTTCTGCTTTTCTTAATGGCACTGTTTAATCTTCTTCTCCCCCCGCCCCCCCCTTCAGCACGTTCTTTTTCCACATTCTTCTTTTCTCTTTGGTTTTCTCAAGATCTGCCATGTTTGCCATGTGGTGCGACCTGTGATAGAGGAGAATGAGATTCTGGTGATTGATAAAGCGGGTGTTCTTAACACATCTTTTTGGTTTGGACCTTTTGTAGACAGGAGGTACACGCTGGCCCAGGTGTATCAGTGAGCACCCCTTCATGAGTCTGGGTAAAGACAGGCAGTTTCCAGTCTGTCTGAGTTAATCCATGTTGTGCTTGGCTCTCTGTCCCCAAGAGTTGGGCATGATCAGGGGGGATAGGGATGGCGGGCTTCTGTTTGTTGAATATCCCTCCCAAAGCCTGGAAGGACTCAAGACTGATTTCTTGGCCCTGACCCCATAGCTGAACTCCATGGTGGGCGGGGTAAGGGAAGGATGAAATGAAAACTACAAACGAAAATGGCTTCTTCAATCCACTATCCTCTAAAAACAACAACGAAAGTATTGAAAGTAACTGCAAAATTGTCAAAGGACTCTGATATTGACAGCAATTCAGACTCAGAAACTGGATTCTTGGCTTCGTGGCTGGTGGTGGAAGGAACTGAAGAGGAGAAATTCATATCAGTATAAAGTATGTTTGCCATCGAAAAAGGTTTTTAACTCTTATCATCCTATAGTGATTTCCCTTTACCTTTGCCTCAGTCCTGTAAAGTTTAGAGAAAAATGGTGCGTAATAGGGATTGTTGTTTCAAAAATTTATAACTCTTGTATTACTCAATGGATTTCGATGAATTTTTTTTTTTTTTTTTTACATATTAAAGAATGATTGTTCTTTACATTGTTTGGGTGTTCGGTGAATTTGTTATGACCTTTACCTTAAAAAAAAAAAATGTTGATTAGTGTGAAATTACAGGTAGCAAAATGGAAACAAACATTAAAAAATAAATAGAAAATTAGAAAAGATTAGATTGTGTGTGAGTATTGAACAATAACATGCTTTGACATTTCATGCAATTTACTCACCATTACTAGCTGTGGGAAGGCATATTTAAACAGTTAAAATTCCAGGTAAAATGCAATGAACAGCAGTCTCACACAAAAGTCACAGGGTTTACTACAAAGGCACCAGACATATATATCAGTCACCTCACAGTTCCGGTCTGTGTACAGGAATCACTATCAAAAACTGCCAACAATGCCAAGTTCTGCTCACTTTGTAGGTGACAAGTCACAGGTAAGTCACAAGTAAATCATGTCACAGGTAAGTCACAGGTATATCACTGACACAGGTACACAAATGATGTCAGCATGGCTAAAGTTCATTGCTGATACTGACGGAATGCAGCAAAACATCCATTATTCTTGCACAGAGCTACACCACATCTCACACACTCATTTGAACTCCCGGATCTTTTTTCCTCCTGCTGTCAGCCGCCCTTCTTTCGAACAAAGCATGCAGTTCCGCAGGCCCCTTGCTGTGGTGATTTTTAATGGTTGGTGAAATGTTGGCGTTCTGATCACTGCAACTTCAGGTGATGTTACCACTGACTTGTGCTTGTGCATAGAAAATCCAACAATCAGACCCATAGCAAGATCCAGTAGAAGTCCAGGTGAGACATGGTGCATGGTCGGGCTTCCCTGGAGCATCTCTGTATAGGATGTAGGCATTCACCACAGAGACATCACAGTTGAACCAGAAAAGGTATTTCCTCCATTTTTTTGCTTAGTTTGCAATGCCTTAATGGGATCTGAGCTGGTCATACTTGTCTACGGCATTGAAATTGTTGTTGTAGTCCTGGATTGCCAAAGGTTTTGGGTAGCGATTTTCTGGCTGTCCTTGTTTTCCTGGCCGTCTTAGATCAAGATTTCCAGACTTGTTGCCAGTGGTAAGCACATTGACTTGCCACTTTTTTTTTCACACCAGGTGATTGACATCATTTGCCCCTTTCTCCATTTTTTCATTTCACCTGAGTTCTTGAATTTGATTGTCTTGATGGGAACAGGCAGTCCACATCTGTCCTTCCGGACAGTGCCAGTGGCGTAGGTCTTTTTTTCCTCTGCAAGATCTCCATCAGTTGAACAGAGGTAAAATAGTTGTCAAAATAAACATGGTGCCTCTTCTTGTAATAGGGTTCCACAAGTTCTGTTACCACTCTGGTACCAAGTGGAAGATTGTGAGGAGCAGCTGTGTTCTTGCCTGTGTACACATCAAAGTTTATCAGATAGAACGATTTGCTGTCTGCCACTGCCCACGCCTTGATGCCCCACTTACACGGCTTTGCCGGAACAAACTGAAGAATACTACACCTCCTCTTGAACTTCACCATGGCTTCATCAACTGCTATATTTTGATGGGTTTGTAGTGGAGCGGAAACAGCCTCTTGGCGTTTTCCAAAACAGGCGAACTTTGTGAAGCCTCTGTCATGTCTGGGACTTGCTTGTGGAGGGTTCTAAGTGGAGTCATTGAGGTGAAAATACGTGGTGAGAGCTTCATATCGATTTCTGGTCATGACATCAGTAATGGTCTATTGTCTGAGCTCAGGTCTTTTGCTCCAATATGATCTATAGTTTGGCAGTTGCACCACTCCCATCAAAAACAGTATGCCCAGGTAAGCTTTCATTTCGTCAATGGAAGTGTCGAACGAAGCATCACCTTTTTGCCGAGCATAGCGAATGGTCTCTTCTCACAGTCTGACAAACATTTCCTCAGGAAACAGTTGTAAAAAATAATCCAGTGGTTTTGCATTCACATCAAGGGGAATTTGAGGGCCAAAACTTTCGTTGAATGGCTCTTCTTCCCACTCGCAGATTGAGTCAGTCCACTTGGCATCACTGTCAACACATTTGTCTTTATCACTAGAAAACACAGAAATCGATGATTCATCATTCCAGTCAGAGATCACTGGTATGAACACTTGAAACAGAAATGTCACTTTGTTCTGAGTCACCAAATGCAAGCTTCAAAGTTCGTGTTTCGCTCAAAATCAGCTCTAAAACCATGAAAAGATGATCCACTGTCACAGTCATAGTCCGCCATTTTGTTATCACTGATGTGGAAAAAAAAAAAATTGGAAAAAAAAAAAAACGTCAGAAAAATATAAATGTCACTCAAAACTGCTGAAAAAATTCACTTGGTTCCATTGTATTCATCATGAAGAAGACTATGTATGCTCTTTCATGCTAGAGAGCAGTTTTCTGACATAACTTCCCTTTAGCCACAGTGTACTGGAGTCGAGTGGTTAGGAGCGGTTCAGGATCGTCGCCAACGAGCGGAACGGAGCAGTATGAGACATTAGAAATTAAGGCATTGCATGTGACCCTAAATCAATTAAAAGGCTTCAAAACAGAATATACCTCATCTAGTGCAAATCCAAGTGCCAGGCGGCACAGTTTCAAAGTGCTGCAAAGCTTGTGGACAGAGGGATCAGAGTGACTCCTCATAAACAGTTAAACTCATCCAAAGGAGTTATGAGATGTCCTGATCTCAGAGGAGTAACCATTCGGAAAGGATCAGACTGAGTGCCCACAAACACGCTTTTTTTTTCTGACTTTTGTTTGCCATGGACCATCATAGTGGGCTACACTGTTATGAAAATAGAACTCTGCATCCCATCTCCAATGAGGTGTTTCCACTGTCAGAAATTTGGTCATGAACGTGCTTGGGGGAGGAGATTTGTGGCTAGTGCTGCAAAGCAGTCCATGAAGGGACCTAACTTTTGTGTCAGCTGTGGTGGCAACCACTCCACTTCCTCGCGAGACAGCCTGAGATGGACACTTGAACAAACCATTCAGCAAGGTAAGACTGAAAAAAAAAAATTCCATTCCAGGAAGTGAAAATACTAGTGCTGGCAGTTAGCCACAATCTGCATTGTCATACACAGCCAATGCTAGAAAAGTCCAGATAGTGTCCATTTCCTGTTAGATGGATGCATTTTATTTTTCTTAGTCTACTCAAGAAAAAACAACTTGTGGAAAATCTGCAAATTCTACTAGGAAGACCAGCACCCTCAGGGGGGGTGTTTAAACCCGCTCTCCCCAATCTCTCCAGCAGCCAATAAAGTCAGCTGTTTACAGGCTGGGAAACAGACACCTCCCAGATCCTCTCAGCCTTGCTTGCCTTGGAAGGATTGGAGCAGGAGACCAGCTGTTCCTCCCAAAGGTCCTGGAGCCCATTGAAAAGTTCCTGAGGAAAAACCTGTGGAGATGATAGAGGTGGATGGGCCTCTGTCTGCTCCTTCAACCTCCACTAGGAAAAGGGTCAGGATAAAAAAAAAAACTTCCATGCCCCTAGCAAATGGAACTAATACTTTAAAACAAATTCTCCTGTTCTTACACGCTAAAGCAATGACTTCCTCAGTACAAGGTAAGTGAAGTAGCCTAGCTTGTAAGAGTTGTTGTAGTAGATACTGTGGTTGGTGTTCGGCTTGCACACCCAGTCTACTGAAGATGTCCATCAGGGCATCAGCAACTGTCTCAGTATATTAATGCATTTCAGTGGGATTGCCTCAGGATACTTGGTGATGTAGTCTACCAAAGACTGAACGTGTCCTGATTCACTGGCTGGCTTGATTTCTCCTATGAGGTCCGATGGCCACCCTTTTGAAAGGTCTGTCAGTTAGTGGCAACTTCTCCATAGGTACTTTTGGGAGTTCATCCTTTGGGCTCAGTCTTCTGGCACACCTGACAGGATCTGCAGAAGCGTGCAGCATCACGCTGGTTACCTGGCCAGTAGAAGGCTGCTATGATTGTATCTGCGGTCTTCTTGACACCCATGTGGTCTCCAAGGATAGAGTCATGGGCCAACTCCATCACAGGTTTCATTAGACTGGCTGGAACAAGAACGTGGCAAGTGATTTGACCCCCATCAGTATACTTTTTTTCTTGTATTCTGTGTATCAGTAAGATGAAATTGTGATGAGCGTATGCGAATGTAATTCGGTCAGCTTTTATAACATTCTCCAACCTTCGGTAATGTACTAGCAACTTACGGAAACTTGGTGAACAATCTAACATGGTCTCGAATATTCCAATCGCATTATCAATCGATCCAAAAAAAAATACTGAACAATAAGGCATACGTTCACTTTCCAAATGTTTTAAATAAATCAACAGTAGCACTACACTGACCAAAAATACAAAGATCTAAAAGTGATAAATAAAAGGAGGCTTGCAACTCGTCATTACTGCTATGACGTCTTTCACAAAAGTTCCTCCTCTCTTGTCTTCCTTTTGAATTGTAACACCTCTTCAGTCTGACAATGAGGATGCATAAATCAAATGTGTTCTCCACTGTCTTCATTTCCTTGCCATTAAGGGGTGAAAAATTTTCCATTGGAACATTCGGGATCTCTTTTCCAATTTTGAGGAGGTACAGCTGCCTTGTCAGAATCTGAAATCTGTTGTGACAGCTCTGCAGAAAACTAAAGTTCAGAACCAGAAGATTTTCACTCTTTCTGGCTTTAACGCTCCCTCAAAACCAGCAAAACCCATTGCAGACGGAGTTACACGAGGAGTCTCTCTACTCTTCCACAAGTCTCTTGTGTTTGGCCCTAATGTTGTGAATACCTGTCTTCAAGCTTTAGCTGCAAGAAACACTTTACATAGAACAGTAACAGTGTGTTCTTTACGTTTACCACTATCTGAATGAATCAGGTGACAAGAGCTGGTCAGCCTGATTGGAGAACTTCCATTACCTTTTTTGCTGTTGGGTGATTTCAGTGAGCACAGTCCTCTTTGCTTATGTCACCCTCCGACTTCAAGGAATAGAACTCGCCGATGGATAACAAACTTTTCCAGATCCATCTAACCTAAAAGAGTTTTTACAATGTTCTGTGATGGCCATAAAGAAGAAAAGTCCTGTGCCGTTAGCACACAGGCCTCTCTGTTTACACCCATTCTTATCTTTTAAATGGTGAAGAAGCTCTGTGGTGTATTTCTCGTTATGTACCACTCACAACGAAACATGTTCTTTCAGTATGTTGGGACTTGCATGATGTGATACACAAGCACTCTACTGCAAATCCCATGAAAACTTTGTTCAGAGATGTTCCACCTGATGTGATTTTTTAATTTCTTAAAGCAATCAACATTTTTTCATCTTACATAATTTTTAAAGGAAGAAAGATTTTAACACAAATTCTGGTCTGTTTTTAGGTGTGTTTAAATGAGTTGTGTTGTGTGTGTGTGTGTGTGTGTGTGTGTGTGTGTGTGTGTGTGTGTGTGTGCATGCATGCATGTGTGTGTGTGTGTGTTTTAATATGACTTTAAGTTGACTTCAACACAGTGACAGCCCTGATAAAGCCCTTTTGCGGTCAGCTTGGCTAGAAGCAACATTCTCCCTTTCTCTTTCTCTCTCTCTCTCTCTCTCTCTCTCTCTCTCTCTCTCTCTCTCTCTCTCTCTCTCGCCCCAGGGGAGTATTCTTTCTCCTGCATTCTATATATTAAAAACCAACGATATAGTTAAAAAAAAGAATCGGAGCCACAAGTCTTTCTTCTTTGTGAATTTTTTTCACTCTTTACACTGTTGGGGCCTCTTATGCTGGAGTCCAATGCTGACTCCAACTGTGCGTAAACAGAGTCCAGCAAGGGGCCAAGGAAAAATGGTTTCACTTTGTCATCAGCTAAATTCAAGTTATTCATTTTCATAATTTCTGTCAATACTTTCCTGATCCTGAGGCTCAACTGGACAAATCCACCATTCCAGTGGTGGTAAACTAAAAGAAGCCAAATTTTTACAGATCAGCTTTTTGATTCGGCCGCTTACCATTAAGACTTCACCAGTTCTGTTGTCTACTTTTGCCTACAAAACCTATTTTGATGAACTCTGCTCTTTCACCACTGGTTCCAAGTCTGAGGAAGGAGTTGTTTCAGCGGCCTACTGCTCAACAGCTCCTGCTCAGAACATTTCTAAACACCTTTGCTCTGATGGCTCCATCTACACTGCTGAACTTCAAGCTCTGTTACTGGCTTTAAAAATGGTCTCTCACTGTAAATATAAAAACACTCCTTATTCTATCTGACTACTTGTGGCTCTGGAGCCATTGCTGGCGGCAGCATCAACCACCCTGTACTTACATCCTTTTTTGAACTTTTCACTTCCCTGACCAGTGCTGGATTCAACATTGTTCTTGCTTGGTTTCCTGGTCAGGTTGACATCCGTAGCAATCTGGTGGCTGACCAGCTAGCAAAGGTGCCACAGGTAAAAAGCTTTCCACTCTGCCTGTCCATCACAGAGAACTAAAACCCAAAGCTCCGAAATATGTTAAAGAGCAATGGCAAGAAGAGTGGGTCTAAAACAGACGAATAACAA
Source organism: Conus betulinus (assembly GCA_016801955.1). Taxonomy (NCBI): domain Eukaryota; kingdom Metazoa; phylum Mollusca; class Gastropoda; order Neogastropoda; family Conidae; genus Conus; species Conus betulinus. The sequence continues at coordinate 254,162 of JADBJO010000136.1, read as the reverse complement.
TCTGTTCCAAAAGAATGTTTTCTTACCATCTGGAAGTGGTGTCTGCAAGGAAGTGACTGTCCCCTGCCAACTTCACACTGGCCACAGTTTTTAATACTCATTTTTATCTTTGAAAGGGTGAAGAAGCTCCTAGGTGTGTGTACCATATGATGAATGTTTAACTGTGGGGCATATTCTTTGGGGGTGTCTGGACTTGTGCAGATTCGATTTTAAAATTTTCGAAAGAAATTAATATTTTTCATTTAATCTGAAACTGAATGGAGAATTTCATTTTTTAAAATTGTTTTTATCAATTTTGAAATTATTTGTTTTTATTTTTTAACAATTTATACAGGTATGTTTTTTAACAAGGTGACAGCCCGGATATAGCCTATGCAGTCAGCTGGGCTATAAGTGACATGACTGGTTCTTTTGCTTTTGTTGTTGTTTATACAGCTTAGATGTTTTATGTATATCTGTTCATTCCTGTTTTTATTTATACAGCTTAAGTACTTTATATCTGTCTGTTTCTGTGTTCTGTCATCATACGTGTGTTTTGTTGTTGTTCTTGTTATCATGTGTACAATAAAAAGCCTTAAATGTGTCTGTTCTGTTGTACCTGTTATCGTGTGTACTACTTAAAAACCATATGTATTTTATTTTTGTTCTTGTTATTGTGTAGACAACTTAAAAACTAAATCTGTCTCTCAATCTGTCCATGTATATTCTTTTTTTCTGCAGAGGGTTTGCCTCATGTTGTGTGCATGTGTGAGATGTATTAGGTGTCCTACATGTGATCCAGCTTCTCCTCTTCTTTTCCTCACCAGCATACCCCCTCCGCCTCCCTCAGCTTATTACTCCCTTTCTGTCTGTCCAACTCTCTCTGTCACGCTCTCTCTCTCTCTATCTGTCTCTCTCTCTGTCTATCTCTCACTCTCTCTCTGTGTCTCTGTCTCTCTCTGTCTCTTTCTGTGTGTTCATTTGCCTTTCGCTCTTAGAATCTGTTTTTGTCTCCTTGTGGTCACAGTTTTAACTGTACTTTTCAGGAGGAGGACTCGAAGAAACGACGTAGCTCTGTTGAGCAGTCAGCGGAGGGAGGGAAGGTGAAAAAAAGGAAGATGCGTGGTGATGAATGAAGGTCAACAGTGGTCCCTTGCCTCATATTCTGGACAATCATCAGTCAAGTCATCTGTGCAAAGTGGAAACCAGGTTCAGCTCTAGCAATATTATCCCTTTCACTGCCAGACATTCCATTTTGCATGAATCCCCATTGCCAGCCATTTTAAAAAAAAACAAAAAAACTCTCATTTCATACCAGCATATGTAAAATGCGGATATCTATGGAACTAAACAACCAGTTCTCATCTATTTTTTTGTGAAATGGTACACTGCATTTTGATTATAGTATAACATGTTAGTAATGGTTAGTCAACAACAATTTCAAATTTTTAGTAATTTCAAGTGCAAAAAAAAAAAAAAAAAAAAATAAAAAAAAAAAATGAATGTTATCTATCTTGTTAAAAACATGCCAACAAACTCTCAAAAAGGGAGGAAAAATACTCCACTCACATTGAAGACCAGAAAGTATGGTACATCCAACAGAAAAATGGAAGAAACAGCCATAAATCCAGCTACTCCAATAGCAGGGAACACCCACACACGCACGCACGCACGCACGCACACACACACACACACACAGTCTCTCTCTCTCTTATGCCTAACTGGTACATATGAAAGAAAGAAAAAGGGAACACTCACACACACACAAACACATGCCTAACTGGTACACATAAAAGAAGAAAAAAGGGAACACTCACACATACACACACACACACACACACACACACACACACACTCTCTCTCTCTCTCTCTCTCTCTCTCTCTTAAGCCTAACTGGTACACATGAAAGAAGAAAAAAGGGAACACTCGCACACACACACACATGACTAACTGGTACACATGAAAGAAAGAAAAAGGGAACACTCACACACACACACACACACACACACACACACACACACACACACACACACACACACACACACACACACACCTTTCACTCTCACTGTTGAAAGCAATATTTTTTTTTATTAAAACAAAGTCATTCACATGCCTGTTGGTCTCTGAACCCTGGGGAGCCATTCAAACTGATCATAATTCCCACTCAAACACGTTTCTGCTGCTCACTTCTGACATGTGTTAGTTGGCCATGCGACCTTCAACCTCGACCTGCAATGCCAGCTGTGTGTCAAGTTCATTGCCTTTTACTAGTCTTAGCTCTCCCTTTCATGTAGACTTTCAACAGTCAGTCAGTGCTGGTTAGCTCAACGCCAAAACACTGGGTGCACGCAGTGAGCCGGCGTCTAGTCCATGTCTCATCTGTTCGTCTCTCCCCACCACTTGGCCATGGTCCAACACCTCACTTTGCAGTAATTCGGTCAAGCTCTCACTATCCCATAATGTTTCCTTGTGATTATCTGGGTCTTCTTCATCTGAATCAGGATCAACTGACCGTCTATTCAATATTTTTAGCACCTGAGGGCAAGGTCGAGTTCGTGAAGTGCTTGGTTGTGACTTCGTAGTGAATGGAAAAACAATCGGAATAAAATAAATAAAATGAAAAAAAAAAAAAACTTAACTGAACAGCGCTCTGATGAAGCAAGTGGCTGTGAGCACAGGTCAGGGAATCCCCCAGCTATGACATTTATTGCTGGCTTCCTGTCTCATCAACTTTGAGAGTGAGGGTATCAAGAGTTAGGTAACCAGAGTTGGTTGCATTTCGGCTATGTCGGCGGTGAACCACGTTGTCGCCGAACGGCAATGTTGGTGATGTAAGGGTTAAAGACATCAGGGTTTTTGCCATGGTTCAGGATGTGGTGAATGATGTTGATGATCAATTTTGTTCCCCAGCACTGACCAGATTAAAGATGATGTTTTTACAATGATTCAGGGTGTGGTGAATGCTGTTCATAGAATTCTGTCCTTATGCTCCAACTTTGAAAGTATTATGCCATGGTTCAGATTGTGTTGAATGAGGTTGATTATTGATTCCTGTATCCCTTACAGAGATGGAGAATGCTGCGGTTGCTTCCTTTTGTGTATTCTTTTTTTTTTTATTCTTGATGAAGGAAGGGGGCCCAGGGACTATTTATTACATAAGGTACAGTTTCTCTTATTTTCAGTTAATTTGTAGCAGTCCGACTCAAGCATTATATTGTGCAGATTAGTAATACAGTCAAACCTCAATTATAAGACCTTCAAAATGTCCAGAAAATTCGGTCTTAAATTGGAGGGGTCTTATAATGGAGGTAGGCACCGACAGTTGTAGAAACAAAGACTTTCTCACAGATGAATTCTCCAGGCACAAAAGTCTCAAGAACACTGAATGCATACTGAAACAAGTATAATTTTTCACAGATAAATGCAAATACAATGTACAATGGATCTTGCCAACTTCATAACTTTGAGCAAGCGATATTGCAGTTTCACCTCCAAGACTTCTTTTAAACACCTCCACTCTCCCTTTTAAGTTCAGTGGCTTTCTCTTTCACGTTCCGCATGTTTTGCCTACGATCTCCGCCAGCTTTCTTTTAACAAGGGAAGCGACTGTTGATTGGGACAGGTCTGCAGCTGTTTCCCTTGACTGAGGGAAACACAAATGCTGTGATGATCGTAAATTTGAACAAAACGTAGATCGCAAGTCACGTCTTAGAGTAAGTCGCTTAAATGGGGTCGTTTTGAGTAAAAATGCTTCCTTGCAAAAAAAAAAATTCAGTCTTAAATGAGAAGAGGTCTCTTAACAGAGGGTCTAATTATAGAGGTTTGACTGTATTTGTATGAGTATGTTGTGTAGAGAGCTTTGAAATACAGCCAAGTTCAGGTAACTCAAGTTCTGATACCATGGTAAGCTTTTATGCACGCAAATGTCTCGTTCCTGCCATCTTTCCAATAATTCTAGTTGCTGTCTATTTTTGTGGTGCATTTTGTTCATTGTGGAGCCACCTCCCACCACACCCCCCTCCAAAAACTTCGCATTACAGAAGATCGCAGTACATACTTCATTGTGCCATAGGTCATTTGATCTACCCACTGATTGCAGCTGTACTTCAAAGTTCGGCCACATAGCATGCACAAACATATGTGGTAGTGACATTGATCTTGCAAATCAGAGTGATTGCTGTGAATGTAAGTGGGATTTGAATTTTGTTTGAGCGTCTTTTCAACCTGACTTTGAGTTATTGTGGATGGAGCTGCTGAATTGATCAGGTAGATGCTTTCTGTCATCAGCTTGTGTTGTCAGTGTCCTCACGTACTGTTTAGTATTTGTTCCGACTCTGAAGCATTTCTTGAGCTTCTATCTGTGTAGCTCTAGCTAAAACTACTAAATTTTTCTTGTCAGGTCATTAAAAGTGGAAAGTTCTGAGAAACGGAGTTACCCTTTTTATGGCCTTGAAAGTCTGAGAAACTGATTTGGGATTGTAACAGTTGGCAAATGTGATGTTGTTGCCTAATAAAAAGGTAGGGGTGGGGGGTGTCAGGGAGGGGGGGGGGGGGGAAGAAGAAGAAAGAAAGAATAACTTTTATGGTTGTTGAAAGTAAATTCAGTTTCCCATTTTAATTCAGATAATAACTTGTGAAACTTTGTAGTTAATTGGAAAGACCCAAGAAACTGGACTCTACCAGCAGTAGCATTTAACTGAAAAATAAGAGAAACTATATCGAGTGGCCCATAGTCAAATGGCTAGAGGGGGCTTGAATAGCTCAGTTGGTAGAGTGCCAGACTTGTTATCTTGGTGATCCTGGAGTTGCAGGTTCGAATCTCTGCCAGGCCATTTTAGTACAGGGGGATTTTTCCCTCAGAGTTAACATTGGTCTGACTCCATTTTCCAAACAGTCCTTGGAATGAGACTGTAAACCAAGGTTCTGTGTGTGAATGTAACATATCTTACATACATGAAAAATCGCATCACCAACTTTAGGAAGCAAAGGTCCGTTTGGTTGTTTGTATGGATGACACATATACACATAGCATGCACCCTGTGTGAGAAATTGAAAGAATGAAGGAAGTAAGAAAATTGAGTGAACGATATTGACTAGATGACATGGGAAATGACTGAATGAAGCGCCGGCAGGCAGCTCTTAATTCGGCACTACCCAGGTAGGTAGCCTGTTGTGTACATGAGAGCATGAATTGTCAGCACATAGAATCTTTGACAAGGCGCTATATAAATGTTAAGTTATTATTGTTAGTATCATGTTAGTATTAGAGCATGGGCTATGGAGGTGATGGTAATGAGTTCAAATCGTACGTACGTGTGGCCGGATTTTTTTTAATTTGAAAAGCCTCTCTGTCCATCCAGCAGTAAATGGATACCTGATGTAATTCAGGAAAGGTAAAGGTGGCAGAAAGAGACAGATGGGCTCACTTTCCATCATGCTGTGCCCTAGGCATGGTGAACTTCTGACAGCTCACTGCCCCTGTGGCAGATAGGCTATGGGAACTTTCATATTTTGATAGTAGCATCATGACGAAAGAGTTCTGCTTTCATTGATCAGAGTGGATAGCCACTACTCTAAAATAAAGGAAATATTATGCTCAAGTGTTTTATTTAGAGTGATAATTTAAACATATTTTGAATACAAGAAATTGAGTCCCGTTGGGTCTTGAAAAGTTTGTAAAATTTTTTTTTGACATTTTGTGCTTGTCTTCAAGTGAGAACCATAGTATAACATGTATGTGTGTGGTTTAAAACAAAGAAGTTTCTTTTCTCACCTGAAAGTCATGTGAAGAGGACTCCATTGTATGTCACATCAATGCAGCATGAAGGAGCTTTCCATTATAGATCTCCCCATTGGCTCATATTCTGTACTACATCAGATTCATTGTAAGCTATAGCCTGTTCGCTTACTGTGTTCAACCAAGTTTTCCTAGTTAACACAATACCTACAGAAACAACCCACAGAAACATCCTGCACTTTCTGCCAAAGCCCTCAGTCATATCTCTTGCTAAAACTCCCTCATTCTAATTTCTGTGAAAATGTGTTGTCTTTGCCTCTGACAGGCTGGCCACATAGTAGACAATGCCTGACATTGATGACCCTGTGCTGCAGGGGTCTCACTGTGTCATACGGACCTTTGTGCATTCCCTTGTTTCTGACTGTAAGCTGTGGGTTCAACAGTACCTGTGTTAGGCACCATGAAACTGCTAGAGAATAACTTCCAGGCAAAACTGACTAAATGACAATAAAACAGAGCTAAAAGAAGTTGTTAGAGATCATAATTGCTGGGGATAAGAAGAGGGACAGAAGGATATCAACATGAATACTTTCATGCATGTTGTCATGCACATGCTGCATACCAGTATTGACAAAAGAAAGTTTGGCATCATGTACTGTGCCATGCCAAACTCATGCAAGCTTTAGCCATTGTACTACCTGGTTTTCAGCATTCATGGTAAGTATATCCAGTGAAACAGGGAGTATGGATTAAAACTCCCTATCTTTGCCTCTTATAGTTGGCCATGTCAAACTGCTTGCAGATGAACAAGCTGGAAACTGGCAACAGTTTTCATAACTTTGACATCGTAAGTCATACAAACTCCTCATTTTGAGAATGTCACTGGTTTGGATGAGAGCAGAAAAGATACATATACTTCATCTATGCCCACTCAAAATACAGATGCACATGTATACACACACACACACACACACACACACACACACACACACACACACACACACACACACACACATGTGCAAAACTGTGTTTGTAAAAGACTGAGAATATTCTTGCTTTGGATGAAAGAGGAGAAAGATACATAAGTACTTCCATACACTTGCTTGCACACCCATGCACACTTAATGCACCTCACACAAAGCACATGAACACACACAGAACATGTGCACACATGCACACACACACACACACACACATCACACACACACACACACACACACACACACACACACACACACACACACACTGCTCGCCTAATTCACTATTGTGATAAAAACAATGTTATTCCAGTCCATCAAGCTGGTTTTAGGTCGGGAAAACCTACAACGGATCACTTGGTAAAGTTATCTACCAATATAAAACGCCAATTTGCTCGTAGACAAAATGTGCTGGCAACATTTTTTGACATTAACAAGCCTACGATCAAGTGTGGCACGCTCAATTGTTATTTAAACTGAAAAGAGCAGGTATTTGTGGGAGAATGTTTTCGTTTGTAAAAGATTTTCTTTCCTGTAGAACTATTGAAACAAGAGTTGAAAATGCATATTCTTCCCAGAGAGATTTACATATGGGAGTTCCCCAAGGATCCATCATTGCTCCTTACCTTTTCAGTATTATGATATCAGATCTTCCTAAGAAGATATCAAAGAATGTTAAGATTGTTCAATATGCTGATGACATTTGTATTTGGTTTGGATGCAAAATTGAAGTCTATTTCAAACAGAAAATTGAAACAAATTCAGATCTGTTATCAGTCTTAATTAGATAAGATAAGTGCTTTCTTTACAGAGAATGGTTTATCTTTATCTGTTGAAAAAACTCACATGATGGTATTTAGTGCTGGTGACCCTCCCAGAAGATTACCTAGTTTCTTTATCGACGGAGACATAACAAAGTTCTTAGGTGTCTATTTTACATCGAAATTATCATGGAAATTTCACATTGAAAACAGTCTATCAAAAGCTCAAAAAAGCTTAAATTTTGCTTAAAATTATAAGCAGACAAAATTGGGGTAAAGAAACAAAAAGCTTGACTCTTCTTGCAACATCTTTGGTTAGATCAAAGCTGACTTATGGCCAAGAAGTTTATTTTTCTGCTCCTAAATATCTTATGAAGAAATTACAAAGTATTGACTCTAAAGCATATAAATTAGCTTTGGGAGTTCCTGTCCACACTCCGACTATTGCTATGTATGGGGAGGTTGGTGTTTCTACCTTTGAACCATTATCGAGAACTGTCTTCAGCTGAGTACATTATAAGAAGCAGCTGCTGTTGAAAATGTCAACGTGAATGAAAAGGTACTTAGATCAGATCTTCAATTTCCAAAAAGAGCAAGGGCCATAAAATCTTTGACAACAATAGCCACTTATACATCAGATATTTACAGTAGATTAGATCTGAAAACTAAAGATATAGGTAAGCGTTCGATTACGTCTCCAATTCCTCCATGGGAACTGAACAGAGCAGATTTTGACTTCTCCAATGACTTCTCCAAAGAAGATGAGTGATGACCCTCATCTACTTGCTGCATCTTTTCGCTCTCATGTTCATTCAAATTATTCTAACCATTTGAAGGTATATACCGATGGTTCTCTTATTGACACTAATGTGGCAGGTGCTGGGTTTGTAATACCTGGTCTAAAGAAATAAAAAATCGTTTGATATTGGTGCAGGTCATTTTATTTTCACCGCAGAACTGGTAGCCATTCTCATGGCTCTGCGATACATTGTAATCTTCCTATGGTTATATTTCCAATACTTTTTGTGTGTTGACTCTAAGTCTGTCTTATATACACTGAAATCCATGAAGTCTAGAGACAGATGTGACTTAGTAATGAAATTAATCATCTCATACATTTTCTAATTCAAAAGTGTTCCAGTATAACATTTACTTGGGTTCCATCACATTGTGGTATTTATGGAAATGAATGGGCAGACAGAGTAGCTAGAGGAGGTGCAGGACAAAGAATTCGTTGTGAAAACGTTTATATTCCTTTGTCTGTAAAAGAATGCTATAATCTTTTAGAAAAAGACACCAAAGCTCGTGTGGGTTATAATGTAAATCGGCACACCTCTTACAGCATGTCTTTTTTTTAATGTTTTTCCAAGGGAAATTTCCAGTTTGTGTTTTAGACTTAAATATAATTCATTAAAATGTAAATATGTTGATACTGCAAAATGCTATGTGGGGAGAGACTTTTGACATTTCATGTACTATTTAACTGTCCCACTATGCAGCAATACCTACCCAATTTTCAGTTACCAAATCATCCTACAATTGATGATTTTAAGACTCTGACTTCAAATCATTCATTTTTGGCTGATGTATCAAAATATTTACTTCGCAGTCCTATTGGTACATTAGTATGAGATTTCAGTATTTTTGAAGCAAACATTGTTTATGCTGTTCATGTTCACTGATTCAAGCTTTATTTTCAATTATTATTTTTCATTTGTATAATAATATCAATGTCATCTTGATGTATAACATTTACAAATATCACAATCGTCCAAAAACATGCCATGTGAAAGACGTAAAACTAAACAAACAACAAAAAACAAACACACACACACATGGACACAGATGATCGTAAAAAATGTGCAACTGTACATGCACTTCCATGTACATCTACACAGGAAAAGATGTGCATTTACACTGGCAGGGCATGTGTGTGTGTGTGTGTGTGTGTGTGTGTTTAAACAGTAATGGTTTTCTATTTATGACAAAATGTCTTCATAACTACCTCAGTCTGTCATGTAATGATGTATTCTTGTCTCCCTCCTTCCTCTCTTTGTCAATCACAAGCACATTCACTATCTCCCTTTCTTCTGTCTCTCTCTTTGAAATTCAAACGCTGATTTTTCTCTCGTTTAGAATGCAGAGGATCACCTCTTACAGATATGAAATATAGTCAATTGATCCTCTGAGATGTGAAGGATTGTAAAATTATATCAAATGGTAATGACACCACAGTTCATCCCAGTTACCTTCTAACAGGATGTAATAGAAACAGTAATGTCAACATGGTCAGTTGATCCTTTAACCCTTCTTGAGGTGTGGAGGATTACCAAGAATATTATCAGGAACCAACAGTCCATTGATCTTTTCTTGGATGTCCAGGATTATCAATAACAGGAGGTGTTCTTGTCCATTTTAGAATTTTCATTGTGGGACAAAATCCACAGATACCTGCCGTGACTGCAAATCCCATTGTTTTATTGTGATATGGCCTTTGCAATGCTGGATTTCTTAAGGTAACAAAGGTGGAACATGACTGTAAAACAGGGAACATGAGCTGATATCTGTGTCCCTGTACTCAATAGGGGCATTCATCCTGGTAAAGATGTCAAACTTGATGAGACAGGACTGGGGTTGACAATGTCGTGTATTGAACCTGAAGATGTGAGTGATGGGCACAGTTCAGTTGATGAAAACTGTCCTCTCCAACCTTCAGGTGGAGATATATTCTCCATATGACCTGAAATGTCGCTGCAAGACTGGCTCGACCTGTTCATAGCTCAAGGTGTTTTGCTGTTTGTTCCAGCTTGCTGCCTGCCTTCACAGTTTGTTTTTTCACTCCTCTTGATTCCACGCTAGTAGAAAATCCAGTGTAGAATCACAAGTAGGAAATCCAGTGTAGCATTTCTTCAGCCTTGTACTGAATATCTGCAGTTTCTGCTTTGTCTCTCATGATCTGCTCTTGTTCTCATATTCGGAGGCTCTGGAAAAGAGATGACCAGTGTGAGGTATATCTGTCAGCTTCAGTGTCCTTGTGACAGTTGGATACATGCCTTAGCACAGTCATTTGCTGAAACTAAGTCAGTGGCAATAAACTTGGTGTTAGTGTTAATATCTATAAGTTTGATGTGCGTGTTACCTCCCCCATTCTTCAGTTGAGCCTTTGGGCCAGGTGGTGGAAGGTTAGTTCCAGTTCAGAGCTTGGATGGTGGAAGACCACAGTTCTGCCTCAGCATGCTCTTCCTTTGCTTCAGTCAATGGAATGTAGAAGATAACTGGATACTCCCAGGGTCAGCTAACAGTCTTTAAAGTTACGGTGCTTTTGTTGCTCTGTGGCTGGTTGTTATTGTTGATGTCTCTATTAAAGAGCCAGATCCTTAGGACTGTTTCTTGAATCATTCTGTTCTTTGTTCAAGTTTGACATGATTGTTGTGGATGCAACAAAGGCCACATCTTTTCATTCTTTTGTGGAAGGTTTTTATCTCAAGTCTTCCAGCAAGACAGTCAGTGCCAATCATCTCAGTCAGGTCACTTTCTTTGTTTTGCCAAGTTAGAAGGTTTATAGGATGAGAGCTGGTCTTCCTGTATCATTCTCCCTCTTTTTTTGTAAATGTTCATGAGTTTATGCCCAGTATTACTGCCAAGTTGTCTGATTGAATTGATATATTGTATGGTGAAAAACAGGGGCTTTGTTTGCAAAGTGGAAACGATGTGGGACTTTGGTTCTAAGGTGTGGGATTCAATTCCTAGCTGATTCAGCCAGGTTGAAGAGACACATCTCTTTGGAGCTAACATTGATGTAGACTCCAGTCCATCCAACTCCTTCAGATGGAAACTTTAACTCAAGGTCCTGTGCATGAATGCATACTTAGAGAATTTTGCTCACAGGTTAAGTCTATATACACCTTTCAGAGAGAGAGTAGGCCATAGTGTGCTGGTGGGATTATGACACAAAAATAAAACACATGTACACTTGCATGGTGTTCAGACATCATAGCTGGAGATGAAATGTGGCTAGCTTAAAGATGGGATTATGTGGTGGCCACATATTAAAAAAAATCTCATGAATTGTGATTTGGGAATTCTAACTGAGAAGTGGAGAAACAAAGAGAGAATTGTGATCTTGGAAATTCTAGCTGAGAAGTGGAGAAACAAAGAGAGAATTGTGATCTTGGAAATTCTAGCTGAGAAGTGGAGAAACAAAGAGAGAATTGTGATCTTGGACATTCTAGCTGAGAAGTGGAGAAACAAAGAGAGAATTGTGATCTTGGAAATTCTAGCTGAGAAGTGGAGAAACAAAGAGAGAATTGTGATCTTGGGAATTGTAGCTGAGGAGTGAAGAAACAAAGAGAGAATTGTGATCTTGGGAATTGTAGCTGAGGAGTGAAGAAACAAAGAGAGAATTGTGATCTTGGGAATTGTAGCTGAGGAGTGAAGAAACAAAGAGAGAAAGGGTGGTGAAATTTGCTGTCAAACTTGTTCTCTTTTTCAATACCTTCTACTTTTTCTTCCTTCATATTTGTGCTGTTTACTCATTAGTGATATCTTGGATATTCTCTGATTAAAAGTCTTTGCAAGCAGTGCAGTTGCCTTTTGGTATCATGCCAGAATAGCCCAGTTGGTAGAACACCAGACTCACGATCCCAACGATCCTGGGGTTGCAGGATTGAATCTCCACAGGGCAGTTTCAGTAGATGGAGATTTTTTCCCTGGGAGTTCACATTCGTTCCGACTCCTTTTCCCAGAAAAGTCCTTTGAATGAGACTATAAACAGAGGTTCCATGTGTGCAATTATGCATAACGTCTTGCACATATAAAATCCCAAACACCAACAACTTTCGGAAAAGGCCAGTTTTGGCTGTTGGTATGGATGAGATGTATACACATGGCAGGCACTGAAAGAATGAATGAAAATCAGAGTGACTGATTTTCGACTGAATGATATGGAAAATGACAGAATGTAGTGCCTAGCATCAGCTCTTCAATCAGCTCTTGCAAAGGAGAGCATGGATTGTAAAGCGCTTAGAGCTTGGTCTCTAACAGAGGATAGGCAATATATAAGTAGTAATGATAATAATAATAATGATATAATGTGGATCTGGTAATTTTCTATCAGTTTTTTTTTTTTTTTTTTTTTTTTTTTTGTAAGTGGAGCATATTAATGGTAATCATCATTTAGGGTTCATGATGGTCATAGAGGTTTAAATGATGATCATGTAAATTTAATGATGATCATTTAGCATGAAGGGTCATCCTTTTAGGGTTAAAGGTCATCATTCTGAATTGATAGTCGTCATTTACAGTTGTTAGTCATTTATAGTTAATGGTCATCATTTACAGATGATCATCGTTTACAGTTGATGATCATCATTTACAGTTGATGGTCATCATTTTGGGTTGATGATCATCATTTACAGTTGATGACCACATTCAAGTTTAATAGTCATCATAAAGGGCTGCTGATTTAGGGTAAATAGTCACCATCATCTAGGTTGGTACTTAAAGTTGATTGTCATCATCAGGGTTGATGGTCATTGCATATGGTTGTTGGTCATCATTAATAGCTGATGGTCATCATTTATAGCTGATGGTCATCATTTACGGTTGTTGATCATCATTTACAGTTGATGGTTTCACGATTGATGTTCATTATTTACAGTTGAATGTCATCCTTTATGGTTGTGAGTCAACATTTGTGGTCGATGGTCATCATTTGGAGCTGATGGTCTATGTGGTCATCATTCACAGTCTTCATAGAGGGCTGATGGTCATCTTGTAGGGTTTATATTCATCTTTTATTGTTGGTTGTCATCATTTAAACTTAATGGTCATCACTTAGGGTTGATCATCACTGTGTGCAGGGGTTCATTTCCCACCCTTTTCAGCAAACTGATTTTTTAAAGGCACACAATTTGTTCATTCTTTTACTTTTTTTTTTACCTTTATTCTCTTCAAACATCTAGCAACAGGGTGGCCAGAACGCTGTCTATGGCATTACATCAACGCTGCTTATTTTGATTCCCCCCCCTCCCCCCTAACTATCACATCCAAAGTAGTCCTGTCATAAACCTCAGCAACAGCAGTTTGCATTAAGCAATCACAGTATGGTTGTTCTATGGCAGCTCACCAGAGTCACTTGGGTGGTGTTCATAGGTGCTTGATCTGATTCAGCATACTTACATAGGTGGGAGTAGTTCCACATTACACGGATTTCCGTTTTGGCAATTTTTTTTCTCCTCCATTTGTACTTTGATGGGATGTGTGCGCTGGTGATGGATGTGTGCGCTGGTTCTCTGATCTATATTTTTTACTCTTCCGCCTTGACTCCATTGGACATTTGTAATTGTTCTGTTGTTTTTTGTCTGAAATAGTTTTTTAACGCTATAGTACTAAGAAGTATAAAATTTAGGGTTTGTATGAAAGGAGAACGCAGTAAACTGTCCTTAAATGTCAGTGTCTGGGGGCTAAGCTCCACAGCAGGGCGTTACCCCTGCGCCCCATCAGTGGTCTTAAGCAGCCCGCTGGACCCTGGCCGCAAACTTTTCAGTGTTACAAACATTTCTCACTCCCACCCATGTTTTACAATACCATCTACCAAGCCCCCATGTAATGAAAACAAACGCTCAGTCACAGAAACACTGAGCAATTGTTCACCTGCGGAGGGAGCAACAATGTCCGTCCAATGACAGTCACAACGAACACGCCAAGATCAGATACTTCAGTACGGACCCACCTTGGACGTTGGTGGGAAGGTGAAATTGAGTTCCCAGTATGAGCAGGACATAAAGGGCCACAGAATTTAAGACATATTTCAATGATGCTAAATGAGATGATGAAGATGTAATTTAGTTCCATCTTGACCTGAGACTGCATGACAGGGCTGTACTCTTTGCTGCCAATTTTGATAAATCCAGGTGTCAACCAGGCCCAGGTCAGGCCATGTCAGTATGTTTACAGCCCATCCGTCCACGGTTTCTAAATCAAGGCTGTCAACCAGTTCCAAGAGATACAGACATTTGTACCTGCATGTTGGTCAGGAAAATTTGACCAGCTGTCTCAGTGATTATCCATTAAACAGGTGATTTTGACTCCATGGCTTCAATCTTTAAGATTGAGCCCACAGGAAACTCAAAATTCTAGGTAGGAACCAACCTGAACCAAAAAATCCCACAAATCTATGCCCCTGGTGGGCCTTGAGTCGACAATATCTCAAAGTGCAACCTAGTACTCTAACCATGGCTCGACAGGTCAGAAAAATCCCACGAATATAGTGATTTTTTGTTTGATGGGGTTTGAATCCACAATCTTTCTGCATGCTATTTGCACTGCAGCACCATGGAGACTGGTCCTTCCTAGACTGACACTTATCAGTATCTATAAAGTAAAACCATGGAGTAATACTCCTGTCCCTACACACACACACACACACACACACACACACACACACACACACACACACACACATGATTCTGACCCCAAAAACATGAAACGTGATTGTCAAAGAATACCCTTAACTCTGAAACCATAAAAATAAAGAATGGTGCCCCTGACCTACATGCAAAAACAGAGAACATAGATAGATAGAATAATGCCCTTCCACAAACGTTCAAACAAAAATGATAGAATAATATTCCTGACTCGAATGTACAATAAAAAACCATAGGAAAATACCCCTGAACCAAATATACAAATTAAGTAAAGAATCATACTGTGACCCAAATGTAAAGGAGCCCAATGTCCACTGAATAAAACTGTCCACCTAAAGATTCACATTTCCCCCAGTCTTTTCTTGTGTGTGCTACTTTAGCGGTACTGCTCTCACATCGCTTGTTCCAGGTTTGTCATACTCAGTGATACTGTGGACCTCTGCCCTGGTGCGCATGACTGGGAACAGAGAATTTTGGGAGATGCCTTTGGTTTGGAAATCTGACTTTCCCATCCACACCCTTCCCCCAGAGACAGTAAGATCCTTGAGTGAGATGCTTGAATGAAAATGAAAATTAGCTGAATCCCCCAAAGGGTGCAGTTAACTCTTCGATTTCAATTGAGAAGTTGGCCAGAGCCCAAACACATTAATAAGTTTCAGGTTTCTTGCCCGCAGCCCTCTCTCTCCCCCCTTCTTCCCCCCCCCCCCCCCCCCCCCCCCCCCCCACCCCCAGGCTGGCCTTCTCATGGCGGGGGTGTTTCTCGACTAACCTGAGCCCACCCCTTTTTCTTATCTTTCCTGTTTTTCTGCCTACTGTGTCTTTTACTATCTCTTTTCCCCCCCATAAAGTCTCCCCACAGAAACTGCAGCCTCTGTTTCGTCTAGTTTCTGCCTACCCGCTCTTTAATCTGTACATTATTCTATACTTACAAGCCTTCTTTGGAACACTTCTCCTTTTCTTTGCGGTCTTCTTCAGACCCACCGTGTTTGCCATGCGGTGCATCCTGTGCATCATGACATCGTGGTGATTGAGAGAACCTACTGTTCTCAACACATCACTTTGGCTCGGACCTCCTCTAAGACAGGTGGCATACATTGGCCCATGTATGTCATTCGGCTGCCTCTACGTGGTTGGGTCAAACTGGGTAGTTCTTGGCTGGCCTTGGAAACCTTGTAAGTGTTCACCATCTGTCCCCGGCGGTGTGTGTCATGATCTAGGCAGAATAGGTTAGTTATGTTCTATCTGGTGTATATCCCTGCTGAAACCTGGAGGGGGTCAAGAATTGGATTTCCCCTTGACCCTGGCCACATGTTGGACTCCGTGGTGTGGTGGGTGGGTAGGCAGGGATGAACTTTAAAAACTCAAACTATGGCTCACTCCCAACAAAAAAGGAAAAGAAATTGTTCTTCGGACTCAAACTTGGACTCAGACTCGGATGATGAAATAAGGACAGTATTAGGATTTTGGCCTTGTTGGGTTGGTGATGGAGGGTGTAGACGAAGCTCGCCCTCTCTGTGGGGTGAATGGATTGAGTCCTTTTGCAGTTTCGAGAGGAGTAGAAGGGCTCTCCGGCGCACCCAAATCGATGAAACGGCTGAGAAACGGTTCTTTTTTGATAGAATGTGCAAAACAAAAGCATTCTGAGTTGCTTCTCAAGTCAACGACATTGATTGACAGGCCAATCAGAACCTCACAAAACGTTGAACTCAAGCAAGGGTGTAATCAGGTGCCGTGATTTGAGAGGCGTTTTGGAGTTAGAGATAAAGACGGAACTGGCTTCCCAGGGTGTGACCCACGTCCACCGGTTTCTAGCACGAAAAGACCAAGACCGTGTGCCAACAAATACTTTGTTCCTAACTTTCTGTACGCCAACTCTCCCCGTGTTTGTGAAGGTCGGATATTTGAGGGTTCCCGTCGCCATGTACATCCCTTCACCTTTGCGATGCTTCAAATGTCAGAAGTATGGACACATTAAGGACCGGTGTACAGAACAGGAGGCGTGTGGCAAGTGCTCAAACCCAGTGCGTGAAGGTTTGTGTGATTGTCCGCCTTGTTGCATAAACTGTAAAGGCAACCATCCCGCTTTCTCGAAGGAATGTCCAGTCTGGCGCACCGAGTCTGAGATCCAGAAGGTACGCACAGAGAATCGAATCTCGTTTTTTGAGGCACGGAAACTTGTGGAGAATAGACAGTCCTTTCTCAGCAAGTCATATGCTGATGTCGCCAAGGGGAGCATGGTCAGTGTTGGTGTTCAGACTGAGACTGTTCAACTTCGGGCTGGCTCTCGGCATCATGATCGGCCGACGCAACAGGAGCCTCAACATGCACAGAAAGAAAGTGGAAAAAGAAAACAAAATTCAAACAGTGCCTTGGGTGGAAGCTCGATATCCACCTTCCCCCGACTCCTCGAGGGTCTGAGCCCCCTTCCTCCAATCCAGACCCTCTGGGAAGACTGCACAGGTAGCCTCTTTGTCTGGGGAACACTCTAGAAGTCGACCTCTGATGAAGCCTCCTCCTCCACCTCGTCCGTCTGGGGGTGGAAATAAGTATCGTCCTTCGTCAGCCAAGAAGGCGGTATCTCCATCGCCTTCTTCCAATCGCTTTTCTCCTTTGAGGATAGAAGGTGATGGGGACAATGAGATGGAGTAATTTTCTGTTTTTCTTTTTCTTTTTTTTTTTTAAATGTCATGGCCCTTATTCAGTGGAATATAAGAGGCATTAATGCCCAGTATGAGGAACTCCAGCGGTTGCGTTCTGGCCTCAAACCTAGTGTTGTTGCGCTGCAGGAAACATTGCTGAGACCAGGAAAACATTTTTCATTGGCGGCTTTTCAGTTCAGTAGGTTTTCCTGCTTTACCTACAGATACTGGCCATGGTGTCACAGGGGGTGTTTCCCATCTTATTCACAGATCTTTATTATCAGCCAAGTTAACTTAAATACCCCATTACAAGCTGTCGCGGCCAGGATTACTTTCAATAAAACAATAACTCTCTGTTCAATGTATTGTCCTCCTTCTGGTATAATATCCAAGCAACAAGTCATTGATCTAATAGATCAGCTTCCGCGTCCTTTTTTTTCATTTTGGGAGACTTCAACGGGCATTCCCCCCTTTGGGGTAGCTCATATTCCTCACCTCGGGGTCTCATGCTGGAAGAGATCTTTAATGAACTGGACTTGTGTTGTCTCGATGACAAATCCTTATTAACATACATGCATTCTTCAAATGGTACCCTTTAGTGTTTGCATTTGTCAGTGTGTGATCCTTCATTAGTTCTAGACAATGATTGGTCAGTTCACGATGATCTGCACGGGAGCGACCATTTCCCTGTAATACTATCACCAATTTTGAAGAACCTGTTTCCTTTTCTCAGTATTTTTGCTTTAAAAGGGCTAATTGGGATTTCTTTCGTTCAGCCATAACTGATAAGCTAGATGCTGAAATTGTTTTCCGATCAGAAGACCCAGCGAAGTCCTTACACATATTTTGTTATCAGGTGCGAGAGATACCATCCCACTCACAAACCAGGTCCGCAACTACCTGGTACACCATGGTACAACCAGGATTGTAAGAATGCTTGCAACGTTCGCAAGAGGGCCCAACGTTTAGTCTTTCAGCATCCTGTGGCCCCGAATGTTCAATCTTAACAGAGGAAAAAAGCAAAGGCGAGGTTTGTTTGTAGAGGAAGTAGACGAGTGTCTTGGAGAAATTTCTGCTCTTCGCTTACATCAAACATTTCCAAGAAGAAAATCTGGAGAGTTGTTAAGAAAATTAGGGCAAGAACAGCTGCCCTTCAATCCACCATTTAAAACTTGATGATACACTCATCACTGATAAACAAGCTGTGGCTAACTTGCTAGCTTCCACCATAGAAACCAACTCTTCCTCTAGTCAAAAATCTGCCGCGTTTTTAAAGATCAAAACGCAAGCAGAAAAAAGAAGCTTGACTTTTCCTCACCCAATCAAGAAGACTACAACTTGCCCTTTAATCTAAATGAACTGAAGTCTGCCTTGCAGGCGTGTCACGATTCTGCTCCTGGTCTTGATGAAATACATTATCAATTCTTAAAACACCTTCCTGACTCAGGTCTTAACATTCTGCTTCAAGTTTATAACCATGTCTGGACGTCTGGGCCTTTCCCAGCTTCATGGAAAAGGGCCGTAATTGTTCCCATTCCGAAGCCAGGGAAGGATCATTCAAACCCAACAAACTATCGTCCATAGCCTTAACAAGTTGTGTTTTGTAAGGTGGTAAATGGTAGGCTCATGTGGAAATTGGAAACTGATGGGCTTTTAGCCATGGAACAGTGTGGTTTTAGAAAGCATCACTCTACCATGGACCATTAATAATCAGACTGGAAACCACCATTCGAAACTCTTTGTCAGAGAAAAAGCATGTTGTTGCAATTTTTTTCGACATAGAGAAGGCCTGTGACACGACGTGGAAGTATGGAATCCTGTCAGACCTCCATCAGATGGGTTTCCGTGGCAATCTCCCAGTGTTCATAGAACAGTTTTTGGCAGACAGATCCTTCCAGGTCCGTGTGGGGACAACATTATCAGAAATTCATAAGCAGGAAATGGGTGTTCCACAGGGTAGTATCCTTTCCCCAGCCCTGTTTAGTATCAAAATAAATGAAATTGTCAATTCTGTCAACCAAGGTTCAGACTGCACTCTTTTTGTTGATGATTTTGCCCTTTATGCATCTGGGAAGTCATTTGCTGGTGTACAGCGCCAACTCCAGTTGTGTGTTTATAAAGTACAACAGTGGGCAGTCGAAAATGGGTTCAAGTTTTCATCAGTTAAAACAGAATGCATCCACTTTCACAATTTCAGACAACTTTTTCCACCACCAGAAATTTCATAGATAATGCTAAAATTCCTGCTGCCACAGAAGCCAAATTTTTTGGTGTTTGACCAAAAGTTAAATTTTAAAGCGCATATTCAGAAGTTGAACACATCGTGTGTCTAAGCCATGAATATCCTCCGTGTAGTGGCTCATACGGATTGGGGTGCAGACAAACGCACACTTCTCCATCTTTACAGGGCGTTAGTTCGATCCAAGTTGGACTACGGCAGCATCATTTACGGCGCCGCTTGAGCCTCGTATCTAAAAGTCCTAGACCCAGTTCACCATCAGGTCTTCGTCTCTCTCTTCTTGGAGCATTCCGCGCACCACCCCTGTGTACAGCCTGTACGCAGAGGCAGGTGAACCCTCATTGTCCAACCGCAGGCTGAACTGTCTTTGAATTGCTATATCAGACCACTCTCGGAACCGGAGAACCCTGCCTATGACTGTGTCTTTGACCCTCAGTTCCAAAGAAAATTCGAAAATAACCCTAACTGTATTCCACCGTTTGGTCTTCGTATGCAGCCTCACGCGCGGAATGCAGGTCTAGACCTAGGAGTTGTGTCCGATTTTTCTAAGTTTCCAGATCAACCTCCGTGGACCTTTTTTACACCAGAGATTCGTTTTGATCTTGCAGCTTTTCGCAAAGAATGTACCAGCTCTCTGGCATACAAGGCGTTGTATACTGACCTCTGTTCAGAATTCCCATCCTATCAGAAGATTTTCACTGACGGTTCCAAGTCTGAAGATGGAGTGGCCTGTGCAGCCTATTGCCCTGGTGCTCCTTCTCAAATACGGTTGGAACATATTCATTCAGAGGCTTCTTCTGCTTACTCTGCTGAACTTACAGCTCTGGTTCTGGCACTGAGGTATCTCACACAGTCTACGAAGAGGGGATTTCTGGTTTGGTCGGATTCACTGTCAGCTTTGAGGCCATAGCTGACCGCAACCTTCAGCATCCAGAACTTTTACACTTTTTTGAACTTTTTACCAAGTTGAAAAACGGAGGGTTACAACATTATTCTGGCTTGGGTTCCCGGTCATGTTGGCATCGGCGGGAACGAAATGGTTGATCTTTTGGCCAAGAATGCCACAAGAGAGAAACCTGCAAACACACCTATTCCCTGCTCAGACCTGAAACCCAAAATAATGATTATGTCAGAGACCTCTGGCAGGAGGACTGGAATACACAGACGGATAACAAATTCTTTCAGATCCGTCCAAACCTAAAGGAGTTCCTCTCATCTTCGTCTGGTGGTCGTAAAGAAGAAACAGTTCTGTGTCGGCTGCACACACGGCCATTCGTATTTTTCCCATTCCTACCTTTCAAAGAGTGAAGAAGCTCCGTGGTGCATTCCATGTCATGTTCCACTCACAATGAAACATATTCTTTTAGAGTGTTGGGACTTGCACGATGTGAGACAAACATTTTTACAGCAGATTCCATGAAAACCTTGTTCAGAGATGTTCCGCCTGACACGATCTTTGAGTTCTTGAAAGAGATTAACATTTTCATCGGATCTGAGATTTTACAGTGGAAAGATTTTTAACAAACTTTTGGATGTTTTTTTTTTTTATGTATTTTAAAGAATTGTGTGAATGAATGACTTGTGAGTTGATTTTAACGTGGTGAGGACCCTGGTGTGGCCCTTTGCGGTCGGCTGGGCTGTAAGCAACATTATCTTATTTCAACGTGTTGGTTTTTAATCCTAGGATGGTTTCCTTTAATCTTTTTTTTTAATGGGTTGGGTAAGGTTTTGCTTTTAATCCTTTTTTAACATATATACGTGGTAGTTTGAAACGTGGTGACAGTCCTGAGATAACCTCTGCTGTTGACGGGACTATAATCTTAATCTTAATCTTAATCCCCCTCTTCCCCCAAGTAATTTTGAAAGAAAACAACAGCAAACTTTTGCTATTCGGATGACAAAATGTTGTCCCTATACTCTGAGACAAATGTGATAGGGGGTGGTGGAGAGAAGGGGAGATATACTTTTGAACATTGTGAAAAAGCATCCGGACATCTAACATACCAGCGAAGATTCCTTAACAGATCACTTTTACATATAAATAAGATTAGCGTTAAGTCCAATAGGATATTTGTATGACTGCAGCATTCAGTAATAATGTAGGCAATGATCCCCTCCCCGGAATGGATCTGTGGGCGTTCAACAATTCTTATCCAGATAAAAAGATAGATGAAACTGTCTCTCGGTCGTGGAACGAATTCATTGACTGCATTTCGGTGAAGTGGTCTTAGACTCCGAATTGAAGGAATGAACATGGTCCCACAGATCAGACAACAGGCGACCCAAGCGTGCATAAACCAATGAATAGAGCAACGAATTGAAATTGCTGCCTTTCTAGACATGGAACCTGCCAACCATTCCCCAAAGACCAAATAGAAATAAACAGATAAAAACAAGGAGCAAAATAAGGCTAACTTTCAATACACAATACGAAACGGGTAAGTCAATTTTATGAGTATGTGTAGTCGTTGCAATAAGACCATAAAAGTGTACAAAACAATAATACTCCTCAGATGGATGTCAGCGGCAGAATGAAATGTAATAATGTTAAACAATCTTCTATAGTTTGATTGTTATCAGCCCCACACGTGCACACACGCAAACACACACACACACACACACACACACACACACACACACACACACACACACACACACACACAAACACACACACACGCACATATACATATACACGCGCGTACACACACACACACACACACACACACACACACACACACAACAACAACAACAACAACAACAACAAACAACAACAACAACAACAACAATACTCCGCTAAACGTGACTTAAGATTAAAGAACCTTCCTCTCCCTCCATGCTTGTAAAACTGAGGAGAGGAAAGAGGCCTCCCTCCATATTCAGGAGACTAAAGAGAGAAAAGAGGCCTCCCTCTATGTTCAGGTGACAGGTAGAGGAAAAAGACCTCCATCACCAGCAGCCGCGGCAATGTGGTTAGCGTCGCGGATTCCCGGCTGGGAGGTCAAGGGTTCGATTCCCATCAGAGCTGTTTGTGGGATTTTTCTGCCCTGACTAGCTCCTTCCCAGAGCTGAGTTTGCTTCGGGCTCAGTTGAGAAGACTGGGATCCCGGTACCACTCAGTCGATTTTCATCCTTTGAATGGATGCGTTTCTGAGAGCGTCACTCAAATTTCTTGACCAACACTGTAGGCGTCTGTATCTCTTGGGCCTGGTTTTCGCTGGGGTATGTTATAAAAGCATAGAGTACAGCCCTGTCGTGCAGTCTCAGACCTAAATGAAAGTCTGTAACAGTTATCATGTCCTAATCCATGAACGACGAGAAGGCAAACAAACTCCTGGAAGACACAGCAACCTATGAACTTCTCAAGAAAGACCCCACAACCAAGTTTTCCAACAAACTGAAAGAGATACTCAAACGCCTCAAAGACACGGGCCGATTAACGTTGGAACAGTGCAGGAAACTGTAGCCCACCGTGACGGATGTACCCAAGTTCCATGGTCTACCTAAGGTGCACAAGAACGACGTCCCCCTCTGTCCCATAGTTTGCATCCAGAGGTCCCCTCATGTTTGAGAGGGCGAGATTTGTGGCAGACATTCTGGCCCCTCTGGTAGGACACACAGAACACCACATCCACAATAGCGCCAACTAGTGGAGAAACTGAGCAAGTACACTCTCTTTCCCAGGATGAACTCCTTGCGTCGTATGACGTCTCGGCACTTTTCACCTGTGTACAAGTGAAGAGAGCGTGGAAATCATTAGACGCAGGTTACAGAACGACCAAACTCTCCATCTCTGACAGTGGATGACATCAGCGACATGTTAGCTTGCTGCCTCACTACCACCTGCTTCACCTTCCATGGCGAATTCTACCAGCAGAAAGAAGGAGCAGCCATGGGTTCACCGGTGAGCCCTGTAGTAGCCAACCTCTTCCTGGAGGACTTTGAAGAGAAAGCACTGGCCTCGTCTGCTCTCCTCCAGGCTACTGGGGCCGCATCGTAGACGACACCATGACCATCCTACCCCAACGACTGGTGGAGCAGTTCACAGAACATCTGAACAACCAACATACAGCCATCAAATTCACGAGGGAAGTAGAGCGGAATGACTCCATTGCAATGCTAGACACACTCATCACCAGAACAGACGGCGTGTTCTCCTTCACGGTCTACTGCAAACCGACCCACACAGACCAATACTTGCAGTTCGACAGACACCAACCTCTGGAACACAAACTTGGGCGATTTGAACTCTCACCCACAGAGCCAATACCATCTGCTCAATTCAAGAGGCATAGCAGAAGGAGAAAGACTACCTGAAGGAAGTGCTGACCATCTCAGGCTACCAGAAGTAGGCCTGGAACAGCCCGGGAGGCAAGAGATTTCCACCTCACCCCAACCACAAGCGAGAGAACAAGAAGAGCGCAAGGGACATATCACCATTCCCTACATTGGAGCTCTGACCAGGAAGATCAGGAACTAGGGGTCGCGGTCCATCCCAAGCCCACCAACACCATCCGCAGCCAACTTGTCACCCCCAAGGACAAAACAACAAACTTGAAAAATCCGGTGTCATCTACAGAACAGACTGCCGTGACTGCAATCAACACTACGTTGGAGAAAGAGAACGTCCCCTCCAAAAGAGACTCACACAACACAAGAGGGACTCTTCACCCTGTCGGAGCACACCTGCACTCCAAGCAACACCAATTTGACACGGACAACGTCAACATGCTGGACAGAAAAAACAAGTGGTTCCAGCGAGGGGTCAAGGAGGCCATCTACATCACAGCCGCCAACCCCCGCTCAACAGAGACCGGGGCCGCTACACCTTGCCCCCGGAGTACGCTTCACTGATTCGATCATGTGACCTGGGTACGTCTCATGGTCGCGTGATCTGAATCGAGTTCACTCAGTCGGCAACCGCATCGCTGCGGAAGATGGCTGAATGGCTGTCGAAAGCTACGAGTGAGTAGTGAATTTTCTTTTGTTGGGAGACTAGGTCGAACTCTAGGTAGCAATATATCATCATCATTCCCATCCTCATCCTCATTAATCAGCATTATCCAAAAAAAAAAAAAAAAAAATGAAGTCAAATTCTGTGGTCCTTCATGCTCCTGTTCTCATGGTAACCTCAGTTTCGATTGTCTCTCCACGTAAACGGCCTTGATGTGATTCCGTCGGGGTCACCGGTATCGGCAAATTCACGGGGACTATCGATGGACGGACGGACGTGGTGGTGCCCTCCGGTGGGAGAGCTCACTCGCGCCGGCTCCGCGACAAAGCTGTTACTGTCGTCTGTAGGTGACGTAGTAGGTGGTGTCCTGCATATGTTGGATCAGAACAGGCGCTACTAAACACCACTGAAGTGACTCGGCAGCAGTACAGTGTTTCCTCTGGTGGGTCACCTTTTGACTTGACACTGACTGCGCTCCCTATGCATTTACCGGTTCTGGGGCTGTGTGAGGTCGGGCTGGGCTGTGGCTTTGGACGAGGGGTCGGAATGAACGGCGTGGGTGCTGGATCCAGTGTGGGAGAATAGCAAGTAGATTTCAGCTTGGTGCTCCGCCTAGTTCTTCTTTTGTCGTTGCCAAGTCTTGTAGGGAAGACGTGGAGTCTGTGAGGATGACCACGGCCTGAGGAGGTTGTGGCAGGTCGTTGATAGTGACGCATATGTTACCAGGATGGTTTAGAGTTCGGCAGAAAGATGCCATACTCCCTTGTTCAATCGGTATCGTTTGATTTTCTTGAGATCAACAATGATGGCCAAATGGCGATGAACACCAATTTTTCGCGTTGTAAAAGCATTGAGGAAAATGGCCCACGAACAGAGCGAGCTGTTTTTCTGTTTCGAGCATTTCGTCCTAACAGTGTATGGCGTCGGTCTTCTGAGTGAAATGAAAACGTTTCCTGTTGAACAATGAATGATTTGTGTTTCGTCATGTTTTACATTTCTGCCTACGGAAAATCTTCAGACCTTATCTACCGTAAACTGACCACGTAGAGAGTGCTGACCACGAAATGGGTGGCGTTGGCTCGAGATAATATCTACCTCGGGGTGATATGTAACTTGGGGTGACTTGTAACTTGGGGTGACTTGTAACTCGGTGTGATTTGTAACTCGGGGTGACTTTTAACTCGGGGTGATTAGTAACTCGAGGTGACTTGTAACTCGGGATGACTTGTAATTGGGTGACTTGTGCTCCTCGTGTATGATCTGCTATGGAAAAATATGTTGACGTCAATTGAAACCGTTCTTACTTATTAAATATGCAAAGATCGCAGGTAAGAAAAATATTGTGAATGGTAATAACAGCCAAAATCGACAAAAAGCTTACCGTGAGACCGAGTGCTTAATGTGCACAGATTCATAACCTACCAGTTCATCAAATTTGAAAACCAACTGTACAGCGGTATGTAAGGAGATAGGCTACGCATTTTAAAACCAGTGTCCTTATCATATATAATTCATGATATGATTATGTAGATAATGATGATGATCTTAGTAATAATAATAACAATGTTGATCATGAGGTAATTTCATATGCTTTTCGACATCTCAAACATTTACAACACACTTTAGCAAGCACCACATCTGCACTCGAATACAAAGCTCAGTGCGCATATCCTCCCTCCCCTCGCCTCCTCCCATCCCCCAATACTCTGTGCTCAACAAAATGCCAGTGTAGTATTTTTTTCAAGAGAAGTGTTTAGTGCTGATATTTACGTGTTTCACTCATTGTATCATCATCATCATCATCATCATCATCATCATCATCATCACCGTCATCATCATCATCATCATCATCATCATCATCATCATCACCGTCATCATCATCATCATCATCATCACCGTCGTCGTCGTCGTTGTCAGCATTTTCATCGTCATCATCATCATCATCATCATCATCATCATCATCATCATCGTCATCACCCCTCCCACAGCACCATCAACATCAGTACAGCAAAGCCCTCTGTCTTGGGCCTTCGTGTCCAGCTGTGTCCCATCTGTTTGAGTTTGTTTTTCAAAGTCCTGATGCCATACTGTCTTGGTCGGTCGGTCTTCCGCTTGCCTTGGAAGTCCCTCTTCAACGTTTGTTGGGTTAAGTTGGGCGAGGGTTTCCTGAGAGTGCGTCCGATTCACTCCTGTCTTTATTTGTCGATCTCGCCCTCGGCCGGTAGTTGGCTGAGGTCGATCTAGCCGATAACGATGTTTGGCCGGCTGATCTGGAGGCTTCTGAGGCAGCTATTGATGGATGTTTCGCTCTCTTTAAGGGTTTTCTGTGTTGTTTTCCGTGTCTCTGCTCCTCACAGCAAGACTGACCTCGTGTTAGACTGCAACAGTTTTTTTGTTTGTTTGTTCTGTGAACCGAAGAAATGCAGGTTTTGCCATACTGATTCTTGTTCTGACAACCCTATCTGTACCCTGCCCAGGTATGGGAAAGTGCCGGTGTTACGGAGAATATTGATTCAATAAAAATTTGACTCCCTGGTTCTTTTTTCTCCGGAGAAAAATGAACCGTTCAGTTTTTTTACAGGTTTTGGAGTCATTGACTCCTTCTGTAGAATATTGACTCCCATTGTTACGGAGAATATTGACTCCCGTAGAAAAATGACTCCTGTGTCAATTTTGTTGCAGTTTGCGAACTCTGGTAAGTTTTCAGCTCCGTCTGTCTGTCACAGTGTGTGTTTGTGTGACAGTACAAAAAAAACAACAACAAACAAACAAACAAAAAAAAAGCTGTTTTTCGTAAACTGCTGGATGGATCTTGAATTAATTTGATGGATGCTTGGACATGTTTCACATTCATCACTCTCACAAGAAAGATAAGGTCTATGGGTCAAAGGTGAAAGTCACTGGTCACGTTAATTTTCCTTCGTAGCTGTTTCTCGGGGACTTTTCGGGAACTATTGGACAGATCTCAACGAAAGTTGGTGGATTAGTTGCTATCCACAATTATCAGTCAGTAGTCAATCAATCAGTCATTCCCCTGACCGCTGGGGTCGTTGGGGGGACGTAATGAGACAGCCGCCGCTTCTCTCTAGGCTCTTCAGTTGGCAGCTGTCGTGAGATCTGGCATCTCCTCACGACAGCTGCTCACGACCACAATTATCACCTTCACATACACACACAAAAAAGGGGGTTGTGACTCAAAGATCAAGGTAGCAATGGCCACGTTGATTTTTCTTCACAGCTGTTTCTTGGGATTTATAAAACGGATCTAAAGGAAACTTGGTTGGTTCGTCGTATTTCACAACCATAAACCTCACAAGAAAAATAAAGTCTGTGAGTGAAAGGTCAGATCACTCTGGCCATGTTAAATTGCGCGTATGGGCATGTGCTGGCGTGTAAAGTGTGGCTTTATAAAGTGTGTGTGTGTGTGTGTGTGTGTGTGTGTGTGTGTGTGTGTGTGTGTGTGTGTGTGTGAAGATAGTCATGCAGCTGAACAGCTCTTTCAGATGGTTTCCTTCTAAGTGATAATGCTGTTGCTTTAAATCACATATCAAGCAGGCTGTTCCTTGAGCAGTACATATGCCTAAGATAACCTGGACCCAGAAAAAAAAGACACCCAATCGGACTCAGCGTTTCATTTTTAGGGAATTATTTCGGTATTTAATAATTGATTGATTAATTATTATCTGGCGTAGTTTTGACGCCAAGTGTGAAATGTAGCCAATGGTAGATTTTTGGGACATTGGCTAGAAGTCTAACGTATTTATGACTAGAAGTCTAATGTATTTATTTGTCATGTTTAATCAGTGTCATTCTCTAATGTTTCATTCGTCTGACTGACTTGTTGTTGGAAATAATATTACTATTGACAAAGATGGAATGGTTGTGTATCTGTGAACTGGGATCTCGTTGGCTAGAATGTATTGTGACAGTGTAATGTATGTGTGCCGCAGCCTGTTTGATGTGGTCGCGTCGACATACATGAACTTTTGTGTTTTATAATACCGTGTGTACATGTATGTGTGTGTGTGTGTGTGTGTGTGTGTGTGTGTGTGTGTGTGTGTGTGTGTGTGTGAGAGAGAGAGAGAGAGAGAGAGAGAGAGAGAGAGAGTGTGTGTGTGTGTAAGTGTGCGTGTGCGTGCGCGCGCGCGCGCGCGAAACATGAATTTGCAGCCGTGTGTGTCTGTATGCGTACGTGTGCGTGTGTGCTGGCGTGCACATTGCATGCGCGTGCATGCGGGTCTGCGTAGCAGCACCAGCAGCAGTAATAACGGTGGTTTGTGTTGTTGGTCTCGAACAAGGTTCATCTTTGTCTTGGCCGATTCCTACATCCAAAATTCGTACAGACAGAGAGATGGACAGACACGCGCGCGCGCGTGTGTGTGTGTGTGTGTGTGTGTGTGTGTGTGTGTGTGTGTGTGTGTGTGTGTGTGTGTGTGTGTGTGTGTGTGTGTGCGAGCGCGCTTAAAATATTAGGATTAACTCATTAAAGCAACTCTAGCCGTGGTAATGGTCACAAGCTCATGACGAACAGATTTTTGGTGTCTATTCAGAGTGGCGGTGCAAAGAACAAGTGCCGCACGCAGTTGGTCAACTGTCTGGGCCTTCTGTCTTGTTAGCATGACACAATAATTTACTTCACTTTACTTTCGTGACGTTGTTTGTAAGTAGCAAACGAAGATGGTGTGGCTCGAAACTTCTCAGAATTATGGTCTTTGAAATCTGTGCCAGTTTTGTTTGTTTATAGACTTTGTGGTTTTTCAACAGTTTGCAACACATGTAAGCTAACGCAAAAACGCGTGTCAAAAAGAGCAAAGAGCTTTGTCCAAAAGAAAAAAGTTGTTTGTCTCTGGTCACACGACTCTACCTAATTTTCCCTGCCGACCCTAGACTTTTTCTTTTATTCCTAACCACAACACACACACACACACACACACACACACAGCAGCAGTCAAGCTTATATCGAAAGTCGATTTTGTGGAAGACATAAGTACCATGCTTTTGGAAACTACAGTAAACTGACGCTGGCAGCGACATACTTTTATTTTAGTTCAAGTGTACGCCAGGATTGCAAACACAGTTTGAGTCGTTTTTCTCCTTCTTGAGACAAACGTTTTTCTTCCAGCAGAAGTAAGATTTTGTCGTTTCTATCCTGAAAAAAATCTTTAACAAAAAATCCGACCTACCCTATTTTTTCAGCCGTATTATCAGAAACAAATAATACTTTTTTGCCTTTGGTAAGGGCTGCGTTGTTTAGCAGAGCAGTAGTATTATACAGGTCTACTTGTAAAGTACTGTTGGTAAAAAAAAAAAAAGGTAAAAAAAAAAAAAAAGAAGGGGGGAGTGCAGGGAGGCAGGAGGAGGGGAATAGATAGTAAAGACATCATCACGCCGGTGAAATAGAAATGGACGATCATTGTACTTATGTCTTGTTTACACCCAGGTGGCCGCCGTGTTGGTGGGCTACTGAGTAGCGCTTCGACTTCTGTGGAAAGAACTCGCAGACTGTCGCCTTGTCGGTTATTGTAAAACAGATCGTTGCTCTCAGAAAGAAAGAACTTCTTGCTGTCTCTTCGAAAATTTCTTTTTGTTGTGTCAGAACCCTTAATTCTGTCTGGTATGATCTTTTCTCCGAAGTACTTCTTCAGTTCATCTATCTTAGCAGCATCCATGTCGTTCAGAGACCAATCTCAAACTGAACCCCGAGAAAACATTGTCGGAAATTTATTCTGCCAATAATTCATCATTCGAACTGTTCAAGCCAGATTATAATGAACGCCTCATTGCATTTGCGTAGCACACTGCAAAAGACCGCAAAAGTGGTCATTATCTATTCGTTTCTAATTAATATCATAATAACAATCTGCATTACACAGTGATAGTTGTAGAAAAAAAGCAGCAGCATCAGCAATAAAACAAACAAACAAAAATCCACCACCAACAACAAAAGTGATAATGATGATGTTGATAGGCACAGTTCCAAATGAATTTAGCCCAAAGCGCCGTGTGCTAACCCACACGCACGCTCACGTCAACATGTGCATTCACACTAACAATTATAATGACATACTACTACTGCTAATGATAATAATAATAGATAATTTTGAAATTTATCGACTGAAACAATCTACAAATTAATTAACCAGTGCGTTTCATAAGAAGAATATTGGGACGGATGAATGATTATCAAGATACGTATATATACCGGTACTTACAAATCAAACATAGTAGCAACTGAAATTGACACAGGAGTCATATTTCTACGGGAGTTAATATTCTTCGTAACCATGGGAGTCAATATTCTACAGAAGGAGCCAATATTCTCCAGAGAAATAAGAACCGGGGAGTCAAATTTCTAAGGAGTCAATGTTCTCCGTAACACCGGCTTCCTCAAATGTACTCTCAATTTAACTGAGTCAGTGTTGATCTACAGGACGCACTCGTTTTTATTTTGTTTGGGCGACTTGTGCTGACATGGCAGCTTGCTCCAAAGTCTGTTCCAGAGTTTGTTGTGACTATGGGGACAGTAGCGCCACGTCATCACAAACATCAGGTCATCCCGAACAGTGCAGGGTGTTTCTGCGTCTTATATAATGGCATTCACCATCCCTTCGATGACAGTAAAAGAGATCAGGAGACAGCATGCAGCCTTATCAGACCCCAGTCTTCACTGGGTACTGCTTGTCTGCAAATGTTGTCATTGGAATGTTACTGTAACTCCTGATCATAACATTGTGAGTATTGTTGTCATCATCATCATATCTTCAGTATCACCATCATCTTCGTTAATACAATCATTCACTATTTTTGTTCATCTTGTCCAATTCTATTGATCGAATCGTTTATTTTATTATTTGTTCCTGCTGCTCTACTCAAAAGGATTGGCAGTTCCTCCAGGATGACCTCAATATGTTATCTGACTGGGAAAGAATTAAGTGGAGCATATGGAAGTCTACCCTGAACAGTGTAGTGTTCTGTCTTATTCCAGAGCTTGGGAGCTCGTTACCGTTAGATGCTTGTTGAAAGGCCACACATTGGAGCTTACATAGTCTGTCAAAGACATTGACATCGACCTCGTCCAGGACATGACTTGGAATGGACCTATGAACAGATTTAAGAAGGCAAACAGCACACCTGGGATACTGAGGTCTGTTACGTATGTTCAAATTTCTTGAAGATCCTCAATGAAAGCACTAGTATTACTATGTTTATTCTAAGAGAAAGTCGTCTTTTGGCGACAAGCCGCAAAGATCAAGTGACGTATGTACCACCCTAGTGCGTCAGTATTTATTTTGAATACTGTCACTTTATCTGGAAATCTTCTGTTGCAGATTAACACTAGATCAAGACATTCCAGCGTAGAGCAGCAACCGTCGTATCAAGTCAGCACAAAGAGGACTTTTAGTGCTCTGCTCTGAACTATCTTTAAGAGGAGAGTCTAGAGTCCTGCGGCATCAAGTCATAAGCTGACAATTTTTTTTTTATCATTATTATTTTGTGAACAATTGGTGTCCCTTTCTGAGGACTCCGACGCCCCCCCCCCCCCGGCCCCCCCAGCCCCCTCACCCGCCCCCTCACCCCCCCTCATCCCCCCCCCCCCCTCACCCCCCCCCCCCCCCCCCCCCCCCCCCCCCCGGGCTTTCCATGGCAGAACCCAGTGACTGAAATAAACTGCAATGAATTCCATTACAAACAAATGTACGTAAGCCTCTCCCTTATCCATCTCTTCTAACCCCCCCCCCCCCCCCCCCCCCCCCCTTTTTTCCCCCATCTCGCACCATCTAAACTAAGAAATCGCTACCAGATTCAGCAGTCGAACCCTCCTCTTTGGAGAAGGAGCTTACGCAACTTGAATTGTAACTGTAGGGCAGGATCAGAACTCCAGGTGGGCTGATAGGCTAGGGCAATGCAGATCAGGGCTGGTGGTCTGTTAGGCTGGGGCAGTGTTGATCGGGGCTGGTGGGCTGATAGGCTGGGCAATGCAGATCAGGGCTGGTGGTCTGATAGGCTGGGGCAGTGCAGATCAGGGCTGATAGGCTGGGGCAGTGCAGATCGGGGTTGGTGGGCTGATAGCCTGAGGCAGTGCAGATCGGGGCTGATAGGCAGGGGCAGTGCAGATTGGGGTTGGTGGGCTGATAGGCTGGGGCAGTGCAGATCGGGGTGGTGGGCTGATAGGCTGGGGCAGTGCAGATCGGGGCTGGTGGGCTGATAGGCTGGGGCAGTGCAGATTGGGGCTGGTGGGCTGATAGGCTGGGGCAGTGCAGATCGGGCTGGTGGGCTGATAGGCTGGGGCAGTGCAGATCAGGCTGGTGGGGGCTGATAGGCTGGGGCAGTGCAGATTGGGGCTGGTGGGCTGATAGGCTGGGGCAGTGCAGATCGGGGCTGATAGGCTGGGACAGTGCAGATCGGGGTTGGTGGGCTGATAGGCTGGGACAGTGCAGATTGGGGTTGGTGGGCTGATAGGCTAGGGCAGTGCAGATTGGAGTTGGTGGGCTGATAGGCTCGGGCAGTGCAGATCGCGGCTGGTGGGCTGATAGGCTGGGGCAGTGCAGATCGGGGTTGGTGGGCTGATAGGCTGGGGCATTGCAGATTGGGGTTGGTGGGCTGATAGGCTGGGACAGTGCAGATTGGGGTTGGTGGGCTGATAGGCTAGGGCAGTGCAGATTGGAGTTGGTGGGCTGATAGGCTGGGGCAGTGCAGATGGGGTTGGTGGGCTGATAGGCTGGGGCAGTGCAGATGGGGGTTGGTGGGCTGATAGGCTGGGGTAGTGCAGATGGGGGTTTATTGGGCTGATAGGCTGGGGCAATGCAGATCAGGGCTGGTGGTCTGATAGGCTGGGGCAGTGCAGATCAGGGCTGGTGGGCTGATAGGCTGGGGCAGTGCAGATCGGGGCTGGTGGGCTGATAGCCTGAGGCAGTGCAGATCGGGGCTGATAGGCAGGGGCAGTGCAGATTGGGGTTGGTGGGCTGATAGGCTGGGGCAGTGCAGATCGGGGCTGGTGGGCTGATAGCTGGGGCAGTGCAGATCGGGGCTGGTGGGGCTGATAGGCTGGGGCAGTGCAGATTGGGGCTGGTGGGCTGACAGGCTGGGGCAGTGCAGATCGGGGCTGGTGGGCTGATAGGCTGGGGCAGTGCAGATCAGGGCTGGTGGGCTGATAGGCTGGGGCAGTGCAGATTGGGGCTGGTGGGCTGATAGGCTGGGGCAGTGCAGATCGGGGCTGATAGGCTGGGGCAGTGCAGATCGGGGTTGGTGGGCTGATAGGCTTGGGCTATGCAGATTGGGGTTGGTGGGCTTATAGGCTGGGGCAGTGCAGATTGGGGTTGGTGGGTTGATAGGCTGGGGCAGTGCAGATCAGGGCTGGTGGGCTGATAGGCTGGGGCAGTGCAGATTAGGGTTGGTGGGCTGATAGGCTGGGGCAGTGCAGATTGGGGTTGGTGGGCTGATAGGCTGGGACAGTGCAGATTGGGGTTGGTGGGCTGATAGGCTAGGGCAGTGCAGATTGGAGTTGGTGGGCTGATAGGCTCGGGCAGTGCAGATCGCAGCTGGTGGGCTGATAGGCTGGGGCAGTGCAGATCGGGGTGGTGGGCTGATAGGCTGGGGCATTGCAGATTGGGGTTGGTGGGCTGATAGGCTGGGACAGTGCAGATTGGGGTTGGTGGGCTGATAGGCTAGGGCAGTGCAGATTGGAGTTGGTGGGCTGATAGGCTGGGGCAGTGCAGATGGGGTTGGTGGGCTGATAGGCTGGGGCAGTGCAGATGGGGGTTGGTGGGCTGATAGGCTGGGGTAGTGCAGATGGGGTTGTTGGGCTGATAGGCTGGGGCAATGCAGATCAGGGCTGGTGGTCTGATAGGCTGGGGCAGTGCAGATCAGGGCTGGTGGGCTGATAGGCTGGGGCAGTGCAGATCGGGGCTGGTGGGCTGATAGCCTGAGGCAGTGCAGATCGGGGCTGATAGGCAGGGGCAGTGCAGATTGGGGTTGGTGGGCTGATAGGCTGGGGCAGTGCAGATCGGGGCTGGTGGGCTGATAGGGCTGGGCAGTGCAGATCGGGGCTGGTGGGCTGATAGGCTGGGGCAGTGCAGATCGGGGCTGGTGGGCTGATAGGCTGGGGCAGTGCAGATCGGGGCTGGTGGGCTGATAGGCTGGGCAGTGCAGATCAGGGCTGGTGGGCTGATAGGCTGGGGCAGTGCAGATTGGGGCTGGTGGGCTGATAGGCTGGGGCAGTGCAGATCGGGGCTGATAGGCTGGGGCAGTGCAGGTGGGGTTGTGGGCTGATAGGCTTGGGCTATGCAGATTGGGGTTGGTGGCTTATAGGCTGGGGCAGTGCAGATTGGGGTTGGTGGGCTGATAGGCTGGGGCAGTGCAGATCAGGGCTGGTGGGCTGATAGGCTGGGGCAGTGCAGATTAGGGTTGGAGGGCTGATAGGCTGGGCAGTGCAGATCGGGGTTGGTGGGCTGATAGGCTGGGACAGTGCAGATTGGGGTTGGTGGGCTGATAGGCTAGGGCAGTGCAGATTGGAGTTGGTGGGCTGATAGGCTCGGGCAGTGCAGATCGCGGCTGGTGGGCTGATAGGCTGGGGCAGTGCAGATCGGGGTTGGTGGGCTGATAGGCTGGGGCAGTGCAGATCGGTGTTGGTGGGCTGATAGCCTGAGGCAGTGCAGATTGGGGTTGGTGGGCTGATAGGCTGGGGCAGTGCAGATTAGGGCTGGTGGGCTGATAGGCTGGGGCAGTGCAGATTGGGGTTGGTGGGCTGATAGGCTGGGGCAGTGCAGATTGGGGTTGATGGGCTGATAAGCTGGGGCAGTGCAGATCGGGGCTGATAGATTGGGGCAGTGCAGATCGAGGCTGATAGGCTGGGGCTATGCAGATCGGGCTGGTGGGGTGATAGGCTGGGACAGTGCAGATGGGGTCTGGTGGGCTGATAGGCTGGGGCAGTGCAGATCGGGGTTGGTGGGCTGAAAGGCTGGGGCAGTGCAGATCAGGGCTGGTGGGCTGATAGGCTGGGGCAGTGCAGATCGGGGTTGTGGGCTGATAGGCTGGGGCAGTGCAGATCAGGGCTGGTGGGCTGATAGGCTGGGGCAGTGCAGATTGGGGCTGGTGGGCTGATAGGCTGGGGCAGTGCAGATCGGGGCTGGTGGGTTGATAGGCTGGGGCAGTGCAGATTGGGGCTGGTGGCTGGATGGGCTGATAGGCAGGAGCAGTGCAGATGAGGGCTGGTGGACTGATAGGCTGGGGCAGTGCAGATGGGATTGGTGGGCTGATTGGTTGGGGCTATGCAAATCGGGGTTGGTGGGCTGATAGGCAGGAGCAATGCATCGGGGGTGGTGGGGGCTGATAGGCTAGGGCAGTGCAGATCGGGATTGGTGGGCTGATAGGCTAGGGCAGTGCAGATCAGGGCTGGTGTGCTGATAGGCTGGGCCAGTGCAGATTGCGGCTGGTGGGCTGATAGGCTGGGGCTATGCAGATCGGGGCTGGTGGCTGATAGGCTGAGGCTAGGGCAGTGCAGATCGGGTTGGGTGGGCTGATAGGCTGGGGCAGTGCAGATCAGGGCTGGTGGGCTGATAGGCTGGGGCAGTGCAGATCAGGGCTGGTGGGCTGATAGGCTGGGGCAGTGCAGATCGGGGCTGGTGGGCTGATAGGCTGGGACAGTGCAGATCGGGGCTGGGGGCTGATAGGCTGGGGCAGTGCAGATCAGGGCTGGTGGACTGATAGGCTGGGGCAGTGCAGATGGGATTGGTGGGCTGATTGGTTGGGGCTATGCAAATCAGGGTTGGTGGGCTGATAGGCAGGGGCAATGCAGATCGGGGTTGGTGGGCTGATAGGCTAGGGCAGTGCAGATCGGGATGGTGGGCTGATAGGCTAGGGCAGTGCAGATCAGGGCTGGTGTGCTGATAGGCTGGGCCAGTGCAGATTGCGGCTGTTGGGCTGATAGGCTGGGGCTATGCAGATCGGGGCTGGTGAGCTGATAGGCTAGGGCAGTGCAGATCGGGGTTGGTGGGCTGATAGGCTGGGGCAGTGCAGATTGGGGTTGGTGGGCTGATAGACTAAGGCAGTGCAGATTGGAGTTGGTGGGGTGATAGGCTGGGGCAGTGCAGATGGGGGTTGGTGGGCTGATAGGCTGGGGCTACGCAGATCGGGGCTGGTGGGCTGATAGGCTGGGGCAATGCAGATCGGGGTTGGTGGGCTGATAGGCTGGGGCAGTGCAGATTAGGGCTGGTGGGCTGATAGGCTGGGGTAGTGCAGATCGGGGCTGGTGGGCTGATAGGCTGGGGCAGTGCAGATTGGGGCTGGTGGGCTGATAGCCTGAGGCAGTGCAGATTGGGGTTGGGGCTGATAGGCTGAGGCAGTGCAGATTAGGGTTGGTGGGGGGCTGATAGGCTGGGGTAGTGCAGATCGGGGCTGGTGGGCTGATAGGCAGGGGCAGTGCAGATTGGGGTTGGTGGGCTGATAAGCTGGGGCAGTGCAGATCGATCGGGGCTGATAGATTGGGGCAGTGCAGATCGAGGCTGATAGGCTGGGGGCTATGCAGATCGGGGCTGGTGGGGGTGATAGGCTGGGACAGTGCAGATTGGGGTTGGTGGGCTGATAGGCTGGGGGAGTGCAGATTGGGGTTGGTGGGCTGATAAGCTG
Source organism: Conus betulinus (assembly GCA_016801955.1). Lineage (NCBI taxonomy): Eukaryota > Metazoa > Mollusca > Gastropoda > Neogastropoda > Conidae > Conus > Conus betulinus. The sequence continues at coordinate 216,828 of JADBJO010000136.1, read as the reverse complement.
GGGCAGTGCAGATCGGGGCTGATAGATTGGGGCAGTGCAGATCGAGGCTGATAGGCTGGGGGTATGCAGATCGGGGCTGGTGGGGTGATAGGCTGGGACAGTGCAGATGGGGTCTGGTGGGCTGATAGGCTGGGGCAGTGCAGATCGGGGTTGGTGGGCTGAAAGGCTGGGGCAGTGCAGATCAGGACTGGTGGGCTGATAGGCTGGGGCAGTGCAGATCGGGGCTGGTGGGCTGATAGGCTGGGGCAGTGCAGATCGGGGCTGGTGGGCTGATAGGCTGGGGCAGTGCAGAACGGGGCTGGGGCTGATAGGCTGGGGCAGTGCAGATCGGGGCTGGTGGGCTGATAGGTTTGGGCAGTGCAGATCGGGCTGATAGGTTGGGGCAGTGCAGATCGGGGTTGGTGGGCTGATAGGCTAGGGCAGTGCAGATTGCGGCTGGTGGGCTGATAGGCTGGGGCCAATGCAGATCGGGGCTGGTGGGCTGATAGGCTAGGGCAGTGCAGATCGGGGTTGGTGGGCTGATAGGCTGGGGCAGTGCAGATTGGGGCTGGTGGGCTGATAGGCTGGGGCAGTGCATCGATCGGGGTGATAGGTTGGGGCAGTGCAGATCGAGGCTGATAGGCTGGGGCTATGCAGATCGGGGTTGGTGGGCTGATAGGCTAGGGAAGTGCAGATCGGGGCTGGTGGGGTGATAGGCTGGGGCAGTGCAGATCGGGGTCGGTGGGCTGATAGGCTAGGGAAGTGTAGATCAGGGCTGGTGGGCTGATAGGCTGGGGCAGTGGAGATCGGGGTTGGTGGGCTGATAGGCTGGGGCACTGCAGATCAGGGCTGGTGGGGGCTGATAGGCTGGGCAGTGCAGATCGGGGCTGGTGGACTGATAGGCTGGGGCAGTGCAGATGGGGTGGTGGGCTGATAGGCTGGGGCAGTGCAGATGGGGGTTGGTGGGCTGATTGGTTGGGGCAGTGCAGATCAGGGCTTGTGGGTTGATAGGCTGGGGCAGTGCAGATGGGGGGTTGGTGGGCTGATTGGTTGGGGCAGTGCAGATCAGGGCTTGTGGGCTGATAGGCTGGGGCAGTGCAGATCAGGGCTGGTGAGCTGATAGGCTGGGGCTATGCAGATCGGGGTTGGTGGGCTGATAGGCTGGGGCAGTGCAGATCGGGGTTGTTGGGCTGATAGGCTGGGGCAGTGCAGATCAGGGCTGGTGGGGGCTGATAGGCTGGGGCAGTGCAGATCGGGGCTGGTGGGCTGATAGGCTTGGGCTATGCAGATCGGGGGTGGTGGGCTGATGGGCTGGGGAGTGCATATTGGTGGTGCTGATGGGCTGGGGAGTGCAGATTGGGGCTGGTGGGCTGATGGGCTGGGGCAGTGCAGATCGGGGCTGGTGGGACTGATAGGCTGGGGCTATGCAGATCAGGTTTTGTGGGCTGATAGGCAGGGGCAATGCAGATGGGGGGCTGTGGGCTGATAGGCTGGGGCAGTGCAGATGTGGGCTGGTGGGCATATAGGCTGGGGCAATGCAGATCAGGGCTGGTGGGCTGATAGGCTGGGGATAGGCTGAGTGCAGATCAGGGCTGGTGGGCTGATAGGCTGGGGCTATGCAGATCGGGGTTGGTGGGCTGATAGGCTGTGGCAGTGCAGATTGGGGTTGGTGAGCTGATAGGCTGAGGCAGTGCAGATCGGGGCTGGTGGGCTGATAGGCTGGGGCAGTGCAGATCAGGGCTGGTGGTGGTCTGATAGGCTGGGGCAGTGCAGATCGGGGCTGGTGGGCTGATAGGCTTGGGCTATGCAGATCGGGGTTGGGTGGCTGATAGGCAGGGTCAGTGCAGATTGGGGCTGGTGGGCTGATAGGCTGGGGCAGTGAGATTGGGGCTGGTGGGCTGATAGACAGGGGCAGTGCAGATCAGGGCTGGTGGGCTGATAGGCTGGGGCAGTGCAGATCGCGCGGCTGGTGGGCTGATAGGCTGGGGCAGTGCAGATCAGGGCTGGTGGGGTGATAGGCTGGTGCTATGCAGATCGGGATTGGTGGGCTGATAGGCTAGGGCAGTGCACATCGGGGCTAGTGGCTGATCGGCTGGTGCAGTGCAGATCGGGGTTGGTGGGCTGATCGGATGGGGCTGTGCAGATTGTGGCTGGTGGTCTGATCGGCTGGGACTATGCAGATCGGGGCTGGTGGGCTGATCGGCTGGGGCAGTGCACATCGGGGCTGGTGGGCTGCTCGGCTGGGGCAGTGCACATCAGGGCTGATGGGCTGATCGGCTGGGGCTGTGTAGATAGGGGCTGGTATCTGGGCAGTGCTGTTGTGACCGGACTGGCTTGGCTTCGTATCGTGAAAACGAGTTCAGTTTTGCGTTAATCTTTTTCAGTTTTTCGTGTTTTCGTTTTCTTCGAAGTATTTACTTCGTTCTTTAAAAAAAAAAAAAGAAAAAAAGAAGAAAATTGCGTTGCTCATATCCATAGTCATTAAACGTCTTTGACCGCATAACTTTCAAGATATAATTTCGTTACTTACACTCAATGTGCGAACGTTGTTTCTAATACGTGGTTGTCGGCCTTCTTTTCGGACCCTGCTCGTGGCTGCATTTGTGTGCGTAGCATCGTGAACCAGCACCTTTAGACATACATTTCTGTCGTCTGCCCACGCATGTGCCTGGAGGCTGTAGTTACTGAGAGCAGTTAGGCCGAAGTCTGAATGGTCTGAGGGAGGGAAAATCGATAGTGCGCCGTCTCTGTGGTTCTCTTTTCACATAAGGCCCAGCCAGCTATGGCTTCACAACGGCAGCAAAAGGTGTCGAGTAACGTTTGTTAGGGGAAGGTGGGAGGGAGGAGGGAGGAACCTCATATGCCGATCAGAGTTTGATTTTATTGAGCAATGTAAGCGAATCTGGACTCGCATTTCCAGAGATGGCGTCCTTCAGAAACTGTTAGTCTGGTAGAAAGTGTATCAAAAGCAGACACAAGAAAACGTATAGTTTTCAGTCCGCAAGCAGCCAGGACACAATGAGTAGTACTGTGCGCTCAGAACTCGGAGGTCTTGAGTTTTAATCATCAGAGAGTATGGATGTGATATTTTTTAAATTCTAGTTCTGCCCATTTTAATGTGCTCTGGGGTCAAATGGAAGACGGGGGCCACGCAAGTATTCCTGGGGTTAGGCTGACACTAGAATATATTGTGAAAGAAAGCGCTAAGTATGTCTCTGCCATTTGTTCTCAAACCAAAAGGGCATCGTTTTCACTGTCGCCAATCACAATGCAATACAAATTGTGTAAAGTGGTGTGGCCCTACACGCTTTGCTTTTTGAGCACACAGTAAAATGAAATTCCATCGTGCTTTTGTTTAAAGTTTTGTTGTTGTTGTTGTTGTTGTTGTAGTTTAATTTCCTGTCGACTCAGTTCTTGCTGAAGTCATCGTTAATGACAGGCGGATTCATGTGTTCTATCGTTTGATGGACACGATGGCTTTCTCTACTACAGATGGACCTTCACTGGATCTGCCTCCGACACTAAGCGGTGGTAAGTCGATAGGGGGCTTAGATGAATTCAAACAAGTGTATCACATTATGTTTGTGTTGCACGAGTGATCCGTAACCATGCTTCAGTGATTAGCGTTGTTAGCTTGCGGTCTAGGAGGTCGTGGGTTTGAGTCTCTTCAAAGACATGTATGCCTATTGTTAAATTTGTCCGCGCTTTTCGGCTTCTCCCGAGACTTAAGTTTGCTATGGCCCAGATTGGAGAACGTGAACCACACTTTCGTGTTTCATACATCTAATGGACGCCTATCTGAAAATGTTGCTAATATTTCCTGACCAACATTTCAGATGTCTATCTCTCGGGCGTGTTCAAGCCAGGATACATTAGAAAAGGAAGCGTAGAGTAAGTTCTGTCATGTAGTTTCAGGTCAGAACTGTATTCAAAAGCATTATCTTCGTTCTCATTGATCACCATAAAACAACCTTAAATTCTGTGTCCATTCAGTCCCTGCTCATATAAGCACATTGTGGATTTTCTCTCTCCATACTCTTGGTGAGGTTGTGTCAAAGTCGCAGGAACTGGAAATGTCGTGAAGACTGTCATCGAATGGACGAAGTGCCGCCCTTCGCAACTCTTGCATGGAAGACTATGGCAAATCATAAAAGTCTACAGACGGACGGCTTCAGAGCTGAATTCTTTAAAGTTGTTGGAAGGATCTTGGCTCCTTCACTTTATGCTCAGAGACCTGGACTCATGGTCTAGGCACCAAAGGACGGCAAACCTAAGAAACATATAAAGAAAAATGGAGACCTGTTTCTTAATTAAACTTTACATATGAAATTTGGTTCATCCTGATATTTTGTGGCAGATCTCCAGAAAGCTTGTTTAGATTTGTTTGGAACGGAAAACAAGATAGAACCCATAGGAAGATGCAGGAAAGTGTAAAATATGGTGGTTTAAATGTTCCCGAAGTTAAAACATATTTAATGGCTACTAAAGTTACATGAATGAAAAAAAATGGAAAAGTATTGTACCCAGGTATACCCTTTTTTGAATAAAGTGTGTATTTTGAACCTTTGTATAATAGGCTACTCAAACAAGAACAGATAACCTATTTGGGCACCTTTTATCAATGCATATCAAGTGCTTTTGATTTCCTGTTTAATGAACACTTCGATCTGGGAAACGAAGTTGTTCAAGCCACGAACTGGGCGACTATGGCGTTCTTTGCATAGCATATTTTGTAAATGAAGATGTGAGATTTTTGTCTTCAGAATAATTTTATCGTTGTCTCCAAATCAGCGTTTATTTCTTGACGTATGGTGGTTGATTTTCGTGTATTGGACAATACATTACCAAACAAAACATCGTTTCTGACAATAACAGTAATGCCGACTTCTTTGATTATCCTGAAGAAAAAAAAAAAAAAAAGCAAAACCATAAAGAACATACTTTCGAATATTTGTTGCCCAAGTCTTCTTTCCATAAATGTCAAGGTTATGTAACGATTTACACGCTTTAAATAGTAATTTGTGATGCTCCATCCTTGTCAACTTAAGTCCGTAACAGAATTTAACCTACGAATTCAAATCTCCCCAGCTTTCCATACACCAAATCATTGAGTACTACTGTCGACACATAAAAAGCATTTCATGACAAAGTCCAGCTGTTCAATTACATCGTCTCTTTCAAGCGCCCATATTTCAGCTCCATACTGTGAAACTGACGAGCCCGAGAATCAAGTGGCTCTTTAAATATAACGAATCACAGTCAGGTTTAGGCATGAACTGAAGCATAATTAGAACTGCTCTTTTGCTCTGTTAATTAAACCTCCACATGCAATTGTACAACCAAGCCTGGTTGAAAAGAAAATATTTATGTACATTTGGTACTGTTACTATTTAATTTCCATACGGCCATTGTTGCATATTTAGCCAGTTGGCCACCCTCGCGAAAAACAATACATTTTTTTTTTCTTCCATGTTCATTTTCACATCCAGTCTCATTGCAGGTGCACACAAACTATCCAGCTCTCTTTGAAGGCCAACATCTGGTACTATAAACAATTTCATCAAATCAAAAGGCATGTCATGTTTATAATATTCAGTAATTTTATCGCTAGTTCATTTAACGAACAACGAAAATAGAATCTGGATGTCGGACTGTCGAGTGGTACATCAGCTATCTATTTGTATCATCATGTAAAAAATCATTTGTTTCTCTCTCTCTATTAATCTCTTAAAATGATTAAACCACTGATCAACTGATTAGTTGTTTTGAGAGTATGATTTTTTACGTGAAACTTTTCAAAGCGTTTTCTAAAATATCTTCAGATATTTCACAGAATCTGACAGTTCCTTTCACATTAATTCATTGCTTTTCTCCCTCTTCGTCATGATCGTGATTTTGTAGTCTTCTTCTAGCTACACAAATCTAAATCGGTCATTTCTTTTTATCCAATGAAGAATTCAATAGTTCCCGAAGTCTTTTCATTTTTCGTTTATTTGATTTATATTCTTGACCAAACCACCCTTCGCTTTAATTGCTCATTGCTCATGTGTCAGTATTCGTTTGTTCATATTTCCTGCCTGACCTTTAATAATTTGGTTTAAGTTATCACTGGTAAGATAACATCAAGATTGATAAAGGGTGTGGCAACTTCTAATCCCCCCCCCCCCCCCCCTTTTTTTTTTTTTAAAAACTTTATTCAAGCTCATCTATAGTAGCAAAGTGAGGCGACTGCAAGCGGAGGTCTTAACAAATCTTTGAGAAAAACATACAAATCTAAGTACTGTTCCGCCAAACATAAACAAACAAAAATCACAAGACAAAACACGACGCGTTTCGACCTCTAAGGTCTCCTGAAGAAGATGAACAACACTCAGGGCAACGAAAATGAAGAACGAGCAATCACTTATCTCATTGAATGCGGCGCAAGATTGGCGTTCAATGAAAACGAGGCCGTCGGGAAGGAGACAATGCGAGTTAAAATAGTAATGATGATGATACGAACACGGATTGACCTCCGTCGCCTTGCTGCTTGTACCAAGACCCTGGAGAAACTCATCCTTGGAGCTCTTTTTGCGGATGACTGTGCTCTCTTGGCACACAAGGAAAAACACCTGCAGGTCATTGAAGAACGCTTCGCAAAGGCATCCAAGCTGTTCGGACTGACAGGCTTGGAAAAACGGAGGTCCTGGTCCAAGCCGCCCCTAACACAGCCAAGTCCCAGCCAGCCAGTACCATTGATGGAGTCCAACTGAAGTGTGTGGAGCTTCAAGTATCTGGGTTCTCTCTGCAGATGGTTCACCAGACAAAGAGATCATGTCCAGGATCCAGAAAGCCAGCCAGGCCTCGGAAGATTAAGAGTGAAGGTCCACCAGCAGAAAGGCATAAGACTGTCTACAGAGCGTAAGATCTACAAGGCTGTAGTCCTTTCTATACTACTGTATAGATGTGAAACATGGACCCTGTAATGAAAGCACATCAAGCAGCTAGAACAGTTCCATACGCGATCGCTGCGCATGATTATGGCAAGACAAAGTCACAAACCAAGAGGTGTTGGACAAAGCTGGCTTGACAAGCATTGAGTCAATGTTGCTGAAGGCTAAGCTACGCTGGACTGGGCACGTCATTAGAATGGACGACAGCCGCATCATCCCCCAGACAGCTGATGTATGGTGAACTCAAAGAAGGCTCACGCAGACAGGGAAGGCCCAAACTGAGATACAAAGATACCCTTAAGAGCAGTCTCAGATGGTGCGGCATCCAGCCTCGCGAGCTCGAAACCCTTGCTGCTGAGAGATCATCTTGAGGGTCCCTCGCCCTCAAAGCAACAACCGCCTTCAAAGAGGACAGAAGACTGCGTTTCGCCGCTGCAAGGACAGACGACACAGGGCCTTGTCCTCCTCAGTCCCAAACTCAGACCATCGATGTGTCATCTGTGGGCGCCTGTGTGCCCTCCAGCTTTGGGCTGCGGAGTCACATGCGCTGTCATCGTCATCGCTGATTACACAGACCATCGTGTTCGTCCTCTCCCGACGGACTGCTACTACGATGATGATAATAATAATACTGATATCGATAATAATAAAGATAATGATGATGATAAAAATATTAAAAAAGAAAAAAAGAAATCACTCTTGGTGATAATATGACAATAGCAGCTGTAGTATGGAGGAAGGAGAGGGGTTAGAGATTTGGCGAACAGCATGGTTGTCGTGGCAACAGTGTTAGCGGCGATGCTGATAGTAATGACGGTAATATCACTAATAACACTGGTATTGATAATGATAATAATGATATTAACGATAATAATGGTAATAGTAATAATGATTTATGTAAAGTACAAAAATATAATTAAAAATATATCAATAACAGTAATAATCATACTTATAGTAATAATATAAATTCTAATAATAATAAAGGAAGGGAGGAAGAAAAGGAGGAGGAGGGGCTAGGAGGAGGACAGGAAGGACAGAGAGGAGAAGGAGGATACAAATTATGGGAAGGACGGAATGTTATAGGTATATTAATAGTTTAATAATATCACGAGTGTAACCATAAATTAGTAGATAACAGGCGCTCCCCCTTCTTTGGGAAAAACGGAAATGAAAGAAAATAATTAAGTTTTGTTTGATCTATGTTGTTTTCTTTGTACAAGCAACACATTATCAGAGTGAGTGTGCCGGTACACCACACATTAGAACATTAACAAACCCAGACATTATGTATCATACGCGAAAACCCTAAAATCAGCAAAAATATGTCCATTTGTAAGAGAACATACAGACTATGCATGGTGTGTAAGAGACTGGTTGGAGAAAAAAAAGAAAAGAAAAAAAAAAAAAAAAAAGAAAAAAGAAAACCTAGTAGTGGATTTTTTTTCGGCCTTTTTTTTTTCTTTTTCTTTTTTCTTTTTGGCAAATGAAGAGGACAGTTTGAAGCACCAAAAAAAAGAAGAAGTGGATTTGGGCCTTAGGGAAAGAAAAAAAAAAAAAGAAAAAAGAAATCGCCGCCTTAGGTGTTCCATTGATCCGATAACTGATGCCACAAAAAAAAGTGTAACCATATAGTAATGATATAGGAGGCTGGATAAGTGGTAGGTTGGAATGTATGAAATATTGTAAAGTATGATGATAATTTTAATAACATGCTAAATGTTATAGTTGTAACAATTATGAAGTTGTGACAATAGTCATATTGCTGATAGTAGTAATTGAAAAAAAAAATGGAATAAAAAAGTTCTAACAATAGTAGTAGTGATCATAATACTGATAATAGTGATGATGATAATGGTGAGAGTTACGTGTACGAAACTCAGGAGCGGCTAGCTCCGGATGTTGTGCATTTGTAAAAATAGGTCATCTGGACATGGCACCCGTGTGTGAGACTGTTGTTGAACGTGAGTCCGTTCCTTCACTTTCTATTCTAGTCTAGTACGTGTTAGTATGTACGTAACATAGTGGCAGCGGTCCTAGAACTTGACGGACATTCTGAAGAATGGGCTGCATGTCTAGAAACAGCAAGAAACTACGAACATTGTTAACAAAGTTCTGTTGAAAATCAAGACTATTGTCATGAACTTTCGACGTTTCGTTATGTCATCTTCGTGATCAGTGACTAACTTCAGTAAGACTATTCTCAGCTGACTCACAAGCTACATACTGATACTACTTCTTTGACAATGTCAAACTCAGGTGAAGGGGCTCAGGCAGCACAAGCTGCTGAGTTCAGGGCATAACCCCCCCCCCCCCCCCCCCCCCCCATCCTTTTGTTTTGGGATCAAACCCAACAGAAAACTGGAAACTGTTCAAACAGAGATACAAGACGTATGCATTGCTGGCACAGCTAGACAAACAGTCTCAGGAATATCAAACAGCCATGTTCACACACTGTCTGTTAGATGAAGCACTCAAGGTGTACAACGGATTTAATTTCGACACTGTTTCCCCCACAGTCGCTCAAATCATGGCCACATTTGATGAGTTTGGTGTGGGACAAATCAATGTGACCTACGAACGTTTCCTGTTCAATCACAGACAGCAAGAAGAGGAAGAAACGTTTGAAAATTTCTACTCGGCTGTTAGAAATCTCAGCAAGACATGCGACTTCTGCGAAAACTGCCGGGACTACGTGACAAGATTGTTTTCAGAATCCGAGACTCCAACATACAGACCGAACTGTTGAAAGTTCGAGACCTCATCTTGACAAAGTGTGTCGCATGCCGAGCAGCTGAAAATGCTGTGCCACAGGACAACGCAATGAACTCTCATGAGAATTCTGCAGAGGTCCACAAGCTGAAAACAGAACCCCATGCAGACACCATGACCAAGGAATGCAAATTTTGCGGCACGAGACACCGACTACGAAAAGAAGAATGCCAAACATACGGCAAGACGTGCTTTCGGTGCTCAGGAAAGAATCACTTTGGACGAAAATGTACAACGAATGGAAACAAAATGATGAAGAAAGAGGTGAACCAAATAGAACCAGTACAGGAAGACCCACCACAAGACAAGAAAGGATGGATCAACAGCGTTGACCAACCCAGCAAAGACGTGAAATGCACAATGATAGTACAAGGACAAGAAGTAACATTCCAAATCAATACAGGCTCATCAGTGAACACAGTTGTCACCAAACTGAAACACCACTTTGCCCATCACGGCATTCCCGACTCTGTTGTCAGTGACAATGGGCTACAGTTCTCATCACACAGCAATTCACTTATTCAGGGCCTTCACCCGCACTTGGGGCTTCAGGCATGTGACATCCAGTCATGGACACAGTCAAAGCAATGGGGCCTGAAGCAGCGGCGGTGAAAGTGGCCAAGAAGATGATGAAGAAATGCCTGCATACGAAAGAAGACCCATATCTGGGACTTCTGAACCTGAGAAACACACCTGAAGAAGGAATGACATCAAGCACGACGTAGCATCTCTTGGGCATACGAACGAAGACGGCACTCCCCACCACGTTCAAACTGCTACAACTCACTGCCGAAGACTACATCAGGCAAGAAGAACATCTCCTCGAAAACAAACGCCAAGCAACAGCTGAATACTACTGTCGCCAGAAGGACCTCAAACCCCTGACAAGTGGTGATACAGTCAAGATACAACCGATCGACATGTCAGCACAACTCTGGAAAAGCGGGCGTTATCATCGACAGGCAGACAAGCAGGACCTACGACGTGCAGACTCAAGACGGAAGAGTCTACCGCCGCAAAAGGGTTTTCCTCCGCTCAGTTCCCCATCCCACTCTAACACCCCATAGCCCCGCAGCAAGTAAACCCTCCCAAACCCAACTTACCCATCCCCGCCCTGTGCAGACGAACAATCTCCGTCCCAGAGGCCAGCAAACCGAGGAACGACCGCAAAACACGTCACCTCAACAGGAGACCACCAGCCAGGAACCGGGGACACCTTCTTCAGCAGCCTCCTGGAGCCACACCCCTGGGACACCCCACGGCAACAACCAGGCCCAGATCACCACAGGTCCCACGCCAACACCCAGCCAGACCAGCCACGACCACCAGATCCGGCAGATCAGTAAAGTTCAGACAAATACTTGACTTGTAAATAACTATCAAAAGACACAAACTGATGAAGCGAACATTAATCAAACTGATAATCAGTTTATTTTATATAATCACAAGAAATCAATGAGATTTTCCTTTCATTTGTCAAAGTGATACGCAAGTAAAAGCGATGTATGTCAAAGGATTTAAAGTTCAGAAACTATCAGGGGGTTTTTTTTTTTTTCTCTTTAGTTCAAATTTTAATGTATCAAGAAACAATTTTCCTGTCACATCTGTCTTGTCAGGATAATAATAGACACAGCAACAAAGATTTTAATAAAATATAACAGCAAATATCACAAACTGTGATTTTGCAGAACTGGCAAAGTGAACTTGAGACGCATTTATTTCTATTAATATTACATGTACTCTTTCATGAACATGATAAAAGAAACTAGTCTATTAATTCAAGTTTTTTTAATTTTATCAAGTTCCAGAAAATCCTTGAGGGGGAAGATGTTACATGCACGAAACTCAGGAGCGGTTGGCTCCGGATGTTGTACGTTTGTTAATATAGGTCATCTGAACATGGCACCCGTGTGAGACTGCAGCTGAACGCGAGTCCGTTCCTTTACTTTCTATTCTAGTCAAAGAAGGGTAGTGGACGAAGCACGAAAACGAAAACGAACCCCCCCCCCCCCCCCCCCCCCCCCAAAAAAAAAAAAAAAAAAAAAAATTATGAGCATAAAACAGTGAATGATGATAATACAAAGGCAGTCAGTGTGTATAGGGGTACAAATACTGAAGATGCTATGAGTACGATCCACTGTAAAGCACATTTAAAGAATATACAGATTAAGAGAAGACGGAGGGGGAAAAAAGAAAACAAAAATCACCAGCAATCTGTGGCTGCAAGAAATGAGTCCAGGTCCCAATGTTAGGCCAAAATTTCCTTACAGTTTACTAAGTGACAGCACTTACATTGGCCGCCTTACGCAGTTCATGGTGAAAACAAGTTACGATGGGATTCGCGGCTTCAGAACAGGAATGTCACAGCAATGTTTGCGACGCCAGCATAGGGCTACAACTGTCATCACACGATGCTAACAAACAATCCATGTTCCGAGCAAAAACAAAAGTCGAAATTATATTTTGGTCTCAAAATTTTTCTGTGTCCAAGAGTAGTAGCCTCCGACATATTTTTTTTTAGGGAGGAAAAAAAAGCAAACAGACAAGAGAAAGTTATATGAAAAAAAAAGATAAAGGCATAGGGGAAAGAAGGACTCGGGGAATGGGTCATCTAACCATAGTGGAACTTGTTTTATAAATCCACGCTCTCACGGACGCCACACACACACACACACACACACACACACACACACACACACACACACACACACACATTTTGATATGTCTCATACTTACGTCTCGAATTCTTACATACTGTGGGGCAGGAAAGGAGCATGAAATGATGGCAGAGAACAGTGGGGTATTGATACTGCTTTGAAGGGCCGAGATTGAACACGGGAAGTTGGAATCGGGTCGCCAGAGGTGGATGATGGAAGTGGTTGTCGGGTCGTCAGAGATGAAGGATGGAAGGTGGTTGTCGGGTCGTCAGAGATGAAGGATGGGAAGGTGGTTGTCGGGTCGTCAGAGATGAAGGATGGGAACGTGGTTGTCGGGTCGTCAGAGATGAAGGATGGGAAGGTGGTAGGTGAATGTCGGGTCGACAGAAATGAAAAATGGGAAGGTGGATGCCGGGTCGTCAGAGGTGAAAGATGGAATAGACCCATCTGTTGGCCCAGGCGTTGTTAACGTGGAGCAGCGCGGAGAACTTGCTGGAGGTGGGGATGGCGGACAGAGCAGAATCAGTACGGCTAGAAGATGGTAAGGTTTGGTGTTGGGTTGGTGCCATATAACCTGAGTTTGTTTTAAGTGTTTGAGTTCAGATTTCAGGTGTTGTTTTTTCTGCTTCTAACCGGCGAATACTTTTGGTATGGCAGTGCAAGATGTTTTAACCCATGAGAATCGTTTTGATAACGGTGTTATTTTCTGTTTGAGGTTTTGTACTGCTGGGTTAGATTTGTGGGCATAGGAATGGCGTGGTTGTTTGCTTGACTTTTTATGACGCAAACTGAGTCGGTTTGATGTTACTTGTAGGAGGTGGGGGTGATGGTTTCCCATCGAAGTGTGCGGGTGGTTGGTTTTATTTTGTTTAGGTTTTGCATGTTCTTGTTTTGACTGATAAGAAGTTCGTTTCTGTGTTGTCGGATTATTTGGTGTATCTGGGGTGTATGCTGGGGTGAACTGTGTGTGTATTTTTCCCTCAAGCGTCTGTGGCGGAACTGTAGAAGCAGGCTTCGTGCGTGGCGAGGATGTGGATTGGGGCGGAGAGGCATCAGAACTGGGTGGTGGTATAGTAGTTCGGCTGGTCAGCAAATGTAGTCTGGAGAGGCAAAGAGTTCATGGGGAGACAGATGTCCTGGGCGGAAAGCCCGCCTGAAGGGCGCGTTTTTTGTAGGGAAGGGCGGAGAAGGTCAGACACGCTGCCGCATACAGCCTGGTTGAAACTGGGGTGGGAGTCTTGGTGGGTCAGCCAAAAGACTGTGCGAATCTCTCTTGGATTAGTGATACGAGTTCATACCGCAGCCATTTCTTGCAGAGGTTTCCCTGTACAATAACAGTACCTGTGGAATAAAAGACTGTGATGATGATGAGCTTCAAGGTGCTACAGTTCACTTGCACCTCGGTCCAGTACAGCTCATCATAGGGGGGTGGTGGGGGTAGAGGACAGATCGGCATTGTAGCTGAAGACAACAGGCGATTAGATTTGGCCAGACATTGTACACTAAAGTCGGGTTTGTTGTTGATGTCACCAACACTGCATTTGCATATATTTGTCTTACTATTGGGAACAGTTGTAGTGGGACTTTAAAGGTGAATTTCTTGGTCTGTTTGAATGTCTGTCAGGGGAACCCAGTCATACAGCGCCTCACTGTTATTAGTGACGACAGACACGATCGTGAAGGCATGGGCAGGGTGAAGAAGAGAAGGAATAATGTATGGGGGGTGAGGGAAGGGAGGGGATGTGGGAGAGTGAGGGAAGGGAAGGGGGAAACACCATCGTCAGAGATGTTTCAAGCTGCATGATGCAAAGAAAGAGACTTGCCTGTCCCTGAACCAGTAACACTTGGAACTAAGAGGAAAAGGAATGCCGCCGCTGGGTAATGGGGCATGGAGGAATGCGTGGTCGGGAAGGAGTAGGGTGTATGGGTGAAGAGGGCAGTGCTGTGCTACCAAATCAACGATGTCTAAGCTCCACACATCCTAATCTGCTTTAAAGGACAATAGCAAAGGACATACGTGTTTGGTGAATGGCCTGGGACACGACCACTTTGAGACGAGAAAGTGGACTGAGAAGTACGACAGACGGTCATTGAAGTGATGATTAACCAGCTTTCTCAGCTTGTCCAGCATACACGTCCATTGTACACAGGCGAGGCAGGCCCCGAGGAGGGGAAGGGACGACGTCTGGAGAAGTGGAAAGTGGCCAGGTGATGGTCACAAGGCACCGGGGACACCATAGGCCCTATATTGCAGCCGGTCCAAACTACCACTCCGAAACGGCGGGATGGAATGCCTTGAGCTAAGTCGAAAACTGAAGACCACTTACACTAGGCAATTGGGTCACAGCTTGGTTTAGGGCTTAGCAACCAAGGATTAAGTTAGGATGCTGCAGTAAGGCCGCGGCGGGGCACCACGAGCATTTGTGATGGTTTGCATCAAAAAAAAAAAAAAATCATGTATAACTGGTCACATCAAGTTGTACCTTAAAAAAAACCAGTCTGATTGCAGAGCCGATCACTTGCGTCTGCACATAATGATGTCCAGCGGGGGGGGGGGGGGGGGGGGGGGGGGGGGGGGTAGTAAGTGTGCAGTCCAGTGTATTCCATTCTCTCCAAAAGATCAGCTCCTGACTCTGATGTTTTTTATGTAGAAACCGTCCTACAGTTCGGTGTTTTCAATTATCCCAAGCTGTATCCACTCGTGACTGCGGTTACTGGCACAGAAACTTGTTTTGCACTCCTAATGTATTCAATTTTCTCCAGTTTTATCAATTCCTGGTTCTGCTATCAAAGGTCCAGAAATTGTTGTTGAGCAATGGAATGTATTCAGTTCTCACCAGCTATATCAACTCTTGACCCTGGTATTTCTAGTGCAGATACCACAGTGTAGTCTGATGTATTCATTTCTCTCCACAGCTTTATCAAGTCCTGACTGCACCATTACGGGTGCGGAAACTGTTGTAGAGTCTAATGTATTCAGTTCTCTCCAGCTATGTCAACTCCTAACTCTGATACTTCCGGTGCAGAATCTCTTGTGCAGTCAAATGTATTCAGTTCTCAGCAGCAAAATGCACTCCGGTCTTTGGTATTTATGGTCCAGAATCAGTTGTTGTCCAATCTAACGTGGTCATTTCTTACCAGCGGCATCAATTTGTGACAGCAGTGTTTCTGGTGCAGAATATGTTGTTCTACAGTCCAGTGAGTTCAGATCTTAGCAGCTATATCAACTTATAACGTCTGCGGTCGTTGGCGGCTTCCTTTGTGTCAAGTAAACTGATCGTCATTTTTGCTCTGGCCTTAGATCTACCAGCGGAGCCGATCTTTCCCTGAGTTTGTGCATAACCATTGCCTGTGTCATATCTTTAGCCACAGTTCGTTGTGTGTGTGTGTGTGTGTGTGAGTGTGTGTGTGTGTGTGTGTGTGTGTGTGTGTGTTTGACACTTCCGACCTAGTTTGATAGTCAACGTTTTGGGATGGACGAATTGGAAGTCTGATGCTTAATATCAGATTGAAAAAAAATGTGTTGCTGCAATACATTGAGATATTGGAGCCCAGTTGCTGGGGTGCTTTGTGAGCAGTGCACAACGCTGGAGACCGTAGGTGGACTGTAGGTAGGGGAATGATTAAAACCTGCCGCATGTTTTCTCTTTGTATTGCCACAAAGTTCTATCTGTCATCTCAGACGGTCCTTACGTTGGCACGGAGATGCAGAATTGACACTGTAAAGGCAGGCTGAACTCTTCCTAGTGTTATTACAGCCTTGAAAAAAACCTTTTTAACTCTCTCTCTCTCTCTCTCTCTCTCTCTCTCTCTCTCTCTCTCTCTCTCTCTCAGTGTGTGAGTGTGTGTGTGTGTGTGTGTGTGTGTGTGTGTGTGTGTGTGTGTGTGTGTGTGTGTGTGTGATCAATGTTTGATTTGTAAAGAAACAAGTTATGTGGTCATGAAGTCGAACACCAAGAACTTTTTTTTTTTTTTTTTTTTTTTTTTTTTTTTACTGCGCATGCGCCATCTCAATCATTACTTTTCGGATAGGGCAGCCAAATTTTGCAGCAGTTGTTTACTAACGTAGAAAGGGTATGAAAAAGTTGCGATCGTAGGAAAAAGTAGGAGGGAAGGAAGAGAAAAGTTGGAAAAGGCAGGAAAAGCCGTAAAACGAAGGAAAAATACTAAAAATAGGACAATCTAAGGAAAAGTAAGAAAATGTAGGGAAATTGAGGGGAAAAAAATCAAAAAGAAATCTTAGTAAAAGTAGGAGGCAGTGGGGAAAATGTTGACAAGTAGAGAAACAAGGAAAGTACAGAACATTTGTGAAAACTAGGAAAACGATGGAAAAGCCTAGGAGCATTTGGGGAGAAAATATGTTGAACAAAATGGAAGAACAGAGATTTAAAAAAATCCACAAATTAAGGACAGTAGGAAAAACTAGGTCAAATAGGGAAAGAAGGAAAAAGTAGGCCAGTAAGGGAAAATATGAAAAACATCTAAATATGATGCCGGCTGAAGGCATCTCAGTCTCAACCTGTCCGGGGACAGGCTACTTCCAATTCAGTGGCGGGGCGACCATCCCCAACCCGGCGGGTCCCCGGGTGGCGGATAGGGGAACGGCCCTCAGATATGAGGGTTAGCTGCGATATAAGTCAGGCCCGCCTGGTCGAATAAGCAGTCCCGGACCAACTGGCGGTGCTCCCCAGCAGGACGGGGTGGAGCAGCAGGTGGCACTGCTGCACTCAAGAAATACCCCATATATGTCCCATGACGGGTTCATCACGCGATCATGAGGCGCGTTAAAACCTCTAGCTACGGGGTGGGACCCTCGGAGAAACAATCCCCCCTGTGCTCACAGGGCAGGACTTTGGACCATGAGCTAAGGGCGGGGTAACCCCTACAGAAACCTCGAGTGCTGAAGACGGAGGTGTTGGGCTGCACGGCGCACTCTAATAAACCACGACACCACGCATCATCGCCATTGACAATGTCATCCAGCCGAGATGAGAATGGCGCTCGCCCATTGAGGTCCCTCCAGGATGGGGCAGCGCCGGGCTCCGAGCCTCAACGGAGTCCACCCACAGCGACTGGAGGTCCCTCTCGTCCGCCTTGTCACGCCAGGGGGCGGCAGAGGACAGCGACTAGCAGCACTTCAACAACAACATCCAAGAAGCAACAACCTTTCAAGGTGATGCATTGGAATGCAGAAGGAGTCATGAATAAAAAGACAGAGCTTGAACACATCCTGCACGAGGAAAACATCAACGTCTGCTGCATTCAAGAAACCCACCTGAAAACGGGAAAGGCATTCAAAATCCGAGGCTACCAGCCATTTAGATGGGACAGAGCTGACAGAAGCAAGGGCGGAATCCTGACACTTGTCCGGAACAACATCGATGCCAGCGAAACAGCAGTCCACATGGGGTGCTGAGTACCAGATGATTTGGGCCAAACTGAATGACACAGAGTTGCACATCCTGAACTTCTACTGCCTGCCCTGACAACCAGCCACTGTCACTCGGCACCATCAAAGTCCCAGGCTCGAGCTTTATCGCAGTAGGTGATTTCAACAGTCACTCCCAGAGCTGGGGTTACAGCCAGATGGATCGCCTAGGAGAAGAAGTGGAAGACTGACAAGACGAACATCATCTCGTCCTGATCAACTCCCCAAGTGACACTCCAACCTTCTACTCCAGACGATGGCGCGCTACCTCCACCCCAGACCTTGCTCTCTCTGCACTGAAGATGTACACCAGGACATCACCAGGGAAGTGGGAGAGCAGCTAGGAGGTAGCGATCACAGGCCAGTGTTCCTGAAGATCAACAAAAGCACAGCCAGTCGCCCAGTGCCCGCACGCTGGAACTACAAGAAGGCAAAATGGAGGCTTTTCAGTCACCGCACCAACGTTCTCACCAAGGACCTTCAAGTCCAAGGCAGAGACATAAACAATGTTGTCAGAGTCCTGAACGCCAGCATCTTGCAGGCTGCCAAAGAGACCATTCCACGTGGTGCTCAGAAAGAGTACAAACCCTACTGGAGCAACCAGCTTCAAGAGCTACAGGACGAGATGACAGAGGCAGACAAGATGCAGGAAACAACCCATCGGACGAGAACCACCTGCGACTGCAGCAGACAAAAGCCAAATTCCTCAAGGCAAAGATCCAGGCCAGGCGCAAAAGCTGGAGAGAGAAGACAGCAGCCCTGAACCTTGAGAAAGGTGGCTCAAAACTGTGGAGAGTTGTAGGCCAACTCAACGATGAGGACAGCAAAGGCCAGAACATTACACTGGAAGAGAATGGAGAGATGCTGACAGGGAGATGCGCAGCTAACCGCTTTGCTGATATCTACGCAAGCGAGAGCACTATACCTGTCAGCACTCCTCAGCAAAGAGAAGCAAGAAGAGAACAGAGAGAGAGACGACAAGACACCAACGTGAAACCCATGAAGCAGCCCCTTACTCTCCATGAGCTCCAGACAGCTCTGAGGAAGCTGAAAACTCGGAAATCCCCATGGCCAGATGGGATCACTAACGAGATGCTGAAGCACCTTGGCAGCACAGCCACCCTCAAACTTCTAGAGGTCTTCAACCTGAGCTGGGAAACTGGAGACTTGGCACAAGTTTGGAGAGAAGCCATCATGATCCCTGTCCTCAAAAAAGGCAAGGACAAGAAGAAGGCTGCCAGTTACAGGCCAATCAGCCTCACCAGCTGCGTCATCAAGACCCTAGAGAGGATGGTCAACCAGCGCCTGCTTTGGTATCTCGAGACTGAAAACATCCTGGCTCCTGAACAGGCAGGCTTCAGACAGTTTCGCAGCACAGAAGACCAGACCACCTACCTCTCCCAAGAAATCGAGGATGCGTTCCAGGAGCAAAAGCTTGTCTTTGCCACCTGGATCGATCTACAAAAGGCCTTTGACAAAGTCTGGACTGATGGCCTCCTCGTGAAACTGCATAGATGTGGAGTCGCTGGCAACATGCTGCATTGGATCAGATCCTACCTCCACAACCGCAGAGCAAGAGTCACAGTCAACGGACGAAAAGGCAAAAAAGTACTCCTGCGACATGGAGTCCACAAGGAGGCGTCCTCTCGCCTACACTCTTCTTGGTCTTCATTAATGACCTCATCCAAGAACTTCCCAAAGGTATCCATGCTGCACTTTATGCAGATGACCTGGTGCTGTGGTGCAAGGAAGAGCATGCCACTACTGCCACATACAGAATGCAACAAGCGGCTGACAAGCTGGGCGGCATGGGCAGATAAGTGGTGTGTGGCAATCAACAAGGAGAAATCTTCCACAACACTCTTCACCTTGTCAACAAAACAAAAGGCTGGGCCCATCAAACTTGGAGACACAGCCCTGAAACACGAAGAGGAGGCAACCTATCTTGGTGTCACCTTTGACAAGAAGCAAACCTGGCGACCACACATCCAGAAAGCTGAAGCAAGGCCAGACGAAAGCTTGCCATTCTGCGGAAGCTAGCCGGAACCAGCTGGGGAGCAAACGAACAAATACTCAAGCGCGTCTACCAGGGAGCAGTCAGGCCCCATCTTGAGTATGGCTCAACAGCTTGGTCAACAGCAGCAAAGACCCAACAGCAATCCCTGGATAGGGTCCAAAATCAAGCCCTCAGGATCATCACCGGGTCCATGTGATCCACACCAATAAAAGCCATGGAGGAGGTTACTGCCATACAGCCCCTCCACCAGAGGAGAGACGCAAAGACCATGGTTCAGGCAGAGAAATTCAAGTGCCTGCCTCAACATCCGATGAACAAGAGGATGCAGAACCTGACCAAGAATCGTCTCAAACGCAGTAGCTTCATCCATGAAAGCAAGAGTCTTGCCAGGAAGCATCAAGATGACTTGCCACCTGCCAACCCACTGGACCCCTCTGATCTGCCACAGCCCTGGAATGAAGACTTCACAAATCTTCACATCTCCACAACAGTTCCACAGGTTGCCTCAGGAGACTCTCAGGATGACATCGTCAAACGCACTCTCACACTTGCCATGATTGCTGAGAAGTACCCTGAAGAATCCTGGATACATGCATACACCGACGGCTCAGCAACCAACGCAGTGTCTGATGGAGGAGCGGGCGTATTCATCAAGTCACCTGAGGGACACACCACACACAGCAGGGATACCACTGGGAAACACTGCTCCAATTATGCTGCAGAAGTTCAGGCCCTCATGCAGGCAGCCTCCATGATTCATGAATCACAGAGCGACTGCACCCAAGTTGTCTTCCTCTCTGATGCGCTGTCCGTCCTGGAGGCCCTTGCAGGAGATAAACTTCCTCGTCTAATGGAGAAATTCCAGGAACTCGCCAAAAGTAGACGAGTAGTCCTGCAATGGATACCTGCCCACTGCGGAGTCCCCAGGGAACGAGGCAGCCGATCAGCTCGCCAAAACCGGAGCCAGAGGAAGACAACCAGACAACGTCAGCTTCGCAGAGAAGAAGACCCTTGTGAAGGCTCTGATGCGACCACAACCCACAAGGGATGCCTTCCATCTTCTGGAGAGACAGGAGCAGGTGGTCATTATGAGACTCAGAACTGGCCACTGCCGACTCAATGGCCACCTGCATAGGAAGCTGAAGCTGGCGCCTTCCCCCTCCTGCTCCTGTGGTCTTGAAGACCAACACACCAGAACACATCCTACAGACCTGTCCCCTTCTCAAGGGACTGAGAGAAACCGTGTGGCCAACGCCGACTCCGCTGCACACGAAGCTCCACGGATGCCGACAAGACCTGGAGAAAACGGCTACATTTATCAACGAGGCTGGGCTGACGCTGTGAGGCGAACGAAGAAGAAGAAGAAGTCTCAACCTGTACTTAATGCCACATCAGGTGATTATAAATCAGAAAACATATTGTTTCTATCCTTGCAAATACAAAACATGAACATGTGGTAGAAAACCTATCCTTTCCTGTGCTTGACGCTGCATCACGTGATCATACAGTAGGAAACCACATATTTCCTGTATTTGCTGCAACATCACGTGATCATGCAGTAAGAAACCATGTCTTTCCTGTATAAACTGCAACATCATGTAATCATGCAGTAGAAAACCATGCCTTTTCTGTATAAACTGCAACATCAAGTAATCATACAGCATGAAACGATGTGTTTCTGTACATGCTGCAATATCACGTGATCACGCCGTAGGAAACCATGTCTTTCCTGTGCATGCTGCAAGATCACGTGATCATACAGTAAGAAACCACCTCTTTCCTGTTTTTGCTGCAAAATAACGTGATCAAAGAAGCTGCAACATCACGTGATCATGCAGTAGAAACTCACACGTTTCCTGTCAAACTGTCACATCGCGTGATCATGCAGTAGAAAGCCATGTTTTTCCTGTACATGCTGCGATATCAGGTGATCATACAGCAGGAAATCATGTCTTTTCTGTATTTGCTGCAACATCACGTGATCATACAGCAAAAAAAAAAACAAATAAACAAACAAAAAAGTCTTTCATGCACATTCTGCAACATCACGTGATCACACAGTAGAAACCATGTCTTTCCTGTGCATGCTGCAACATCACGTGATCATACAGTAGAAACCCATACCTTTCCTGTACAAACTGCAACATCACGTGATCATACAGTAGGAAACCCACGTCTTTCCTGTACATGCTGCAACATCACTTTATTACACAGAAGAAAACAACGTCTTTCCTGTATTTGCTGCAACATCACGTGATCATACTGTAGGAAACCACGTCTTTTCTGTATTTGCTGCAACATCACGTGATCATAGAGTAGGAAACCAGGTCTTTTCTGTACTTGTCGTAACATCACGTGATCAAACAGTAGGAAACCACGTCTTTCCATACTTGCCGTAACATCATGTTATCAAGCAGCAGGAATCTATGTCTTTCCCGTACTTGCCGTAATATAACGTGACCAAGCAGTAGGAAACCATGTCTTTCCTGTACTTGCCAAAACATTACATTATCAAGCAGTAGGAAGCCATGTCTTTCCTGTGCTTGCCGTAATATCACGTGATCAAGAAGTAGGAAACCAAGTCTTTCCTGCGTTTGCCACAACGCAGCGTCACCTGAAGCCAGTCTGTTCCTACAAAGCCTGGGCACATGCACAGAAATCACATTTTGACTTCGTCAGCGCTTTCGCTTGTCATGTTTTTTCGATACCCTCAAACGATTAACTTATGGTAAAGTATTAGTTACCGAGATGATAATTTGTTCTTCAGGTAGGAAGAAAGTGAGATATTCAGATCTGAGTTTTCCTGGCAACAGTAACACATGCAATCTCCAAAGTGTTCAAAATACGGTTGCTAAGCTCTTTGTTGTGCATATCCTACATATCTTTTACAAATGTCGTTCTTTGTTTTTCATCTATTTTCTCAACTAAATGTAATTTTCAGATTTTTTCTCCTTTGAGGCCCGTGCAGTCGCACAGTTCTTTACTGTGTCCTATTCTAACAGTTTCAATGCATAATGATTGCAGGTGGAAATTATATCATGAAAGTACATGTTCAAGCACAGAGTGACCAATTGAAGGTGATATACAAAAGTAACCAGTTCGACGTATTGCTCTTTTTTCAGGCATAATAAGACAACTGAACAATGGAAATAACTGAATAATGGGAAAAAAACAGGTGCAGGCAAACATCCTCACGTATATTAACAATGACTCAAGAAGAATTTCAAAAGGAGCGGGTTGGGTGACGAAGAGATCGAAGGAAAGATGGGATGAAAAAAAGACAACGTGAAAGCGCAAATGGAGAGGACTCCGCAGCACACATGGCTGGCTGCTAAGGCGGTACTCCACCCAAGACATCTAGCACAGAACGCTACCTACCATTCTGTGCTAGTCTCAACACTGTGGTTGAAAGATGACGACCCAACACGCTCCCAAGGAGGCCAGCAAAGGACAGAAAACAGAAATGGAAGAAAGTGCCGTAAAGAAATGTGACCAAAAAGAGTCATGAATAATCAAAATAAGGAACATGTCAAAATCTGTGCTTGGGGATCATATCTCGTGAAGAATCAAAATATAGGAACATACTTAAATCTATGTTTGAGGATCATATATCATGAGGAATCAAAATAAAAGAACATACTTAAATCCATATTTGAGGATCACATATCATGAATAATCAAAATAAAGGAACGTATTTAAATCTATGTTTGAGGATCATAAGCATGAATAATCAAAATAAAGGAACGTATTTAAATCTATATTTGAGGATCATAAGCATGAATAATCAAAATAAAGGAACGTATTTAAATCTATATTGATGATCATAAGCATGAATAATCAAAATAAAGGAACGTATTTAAATGTTTGAGGATCGTAAGTCATAAAGAATCAAAGAAAGGAATAATTATGCTTAAACCTATGTATGAGGACCATAAGCATGAATAATAAAAAATAAAGGAATATATTTAAATCATACTTGAGGATCCAAAAAGAATGAAAGGGAAGTTACTTGGATGCAGAAAACAAAAGACTTCACAATAAAATGTAACGCTCAGTTTGAATGAAAGTATGTTTCAAAGCATAATGCACGTGGAAGCATAAACATTGGTGCTGAAATATACTGAGTTGCCAAATAAACGTAATATACATGAAAGTAACGAACCTCGACCTACTGGTCTTTTGTCTGCTCGGGACAAGAACAAACAAGCAAACGATGGAAAGAAGCAAAAAATAGAGGAAACAAATGCTTGTTAAAGCTACACTGTAAATTCGTCCTTTCTATTGCATCTCTCCTTCTCTCGCCCTTTCTCTCCCCAACTCCTCCCTTTTGAAATCTGTTCCACAGTGACTGAGGACTTGTTTGTTCGCATAAAGGTCTCTACAGCGGAATGTAGCCTTCGGTGCTATTTTGATCAGCTTCCCACATGGACAGTCGCTTTCCTCCACCTCTTTGTTCCTGGGCTGCACCATCAAAGATCTCCATTACTTGCTGTCTTAAACGATCTCCGCTCGCGTCTCTCCCTGTGTTAGTCATGTTTGTTTCTATTGTGTACCACCACAGACCTCCACTGCCGCTAGTCCCACCCCCGTGGGAATACCGAGGGCTCTGTCAGTACAAACTGTACCCCCGCCTTCTGGAAGTTTGGTATTAGTAATTTCCTCTTTACTGTAACCTCTCTTTGACTCCGCCTTTGTGCGTGTCTCTTTACAGTCATTTACTGATTATCTGGCTCAGTGAACCATTTCTCCCGTCTCACTTCTAGAAACCCTGTTATACTTTTTATTTATTAATTTATTTTTTACTTTATTTACACTTTTTAACATTCTGCAAGGTTTAGGGTCCCCCCCCCCCCTTTTTTTTTTAAATATATTTTTTTCAGTTTAGTCAGACGATTAGGAAGTGAGACAGTGCACCTTATCCAGAGTGGTACAATCAATTTCTTTAAAGGAGGGGTAGTCAAAAATGAGGTGGAATGACCAGCACTTTCAGCATCCGCCTCAAGGATATCGAATAATGTAACTACCATGTTAACATGTATGTTTTGTAGATCTTATGTGTTTTCCTTTCTGCATTCATCCTGTGTTTCGACGGTCCTGAAATGACCCTGTTTAATCGGTAGGGCTAAGACGATAAAAGTGTATAAGTCTGCATAGTTGGAGCGCTGTCTGCCAGCGGTCCCCAGCAGTACCTGTTTTTCTGCAGTTGTTTTCTAGGTCCCCTACGGGTCCTTCTCTCGGTCTAAGAATATCTAGAGTCCGGTGGACAACTATTCTCCAATCTGGGAGGACCGACTGGTGACGTTCTCCAGCGTTGTCCGCTATGCTTCACCTCTACGATGGACCAGAACGCTTGTGCTGAAATCTGGTCACGCAGTGAGGGTGTTTGTAGTACAACGAGCAGGTTCATGTTCACTGAATGACAGAGAATGATGAGAAAGAACAGCTTTTGGCAACTGATGTGTGGCCATAGCTGTGCTGACACGAGGTTCCAACATATTCTGTAATTCGCCGGCTGAGATCGACGCTTCTTTTCTTCCTCAATGAGCAGGCTGTCTCTGTTCTCTGACCCTCTCTCTCTTGAATGGTCTGTCTGTCTGTCTGTCTGTCTGTCTGTCTGTCTGTCTGTCTGTCTGTGTCTCTGTCTGTCTGTCTGTCTGTGTCTCTCTCTGTCTCTCCTGTCTCTCTCTCTCTCTCTCTCTCTCTCTCCCTTCTCTTTTGCTTTATCTCCCTCCTCTCTGCACGAACGTGCGTGCAGTAACATATGCATGCGTGCATGTATGTGTGTGTGTGTGTGTGTGTGTGTGTGTGTGTGTGTGTGTGTGTGTGTGTGTGTGTGTGTGTGTGTGTGTGTGACAGACAGAGAGAGAGAGAGAGAGAGAGAGAGAGAGAGAGAGAGTTCGTGCGTGCGTGCGTGCGTGCGTATGTGTGTGTGTGTGTGTGTGTGTGTGTGTGTGTGTGTGTGTGTGTGTGTGTGTGTGTGTGTGTGTGTGTGTGTGCTCAAGCGTGCACATATGTTTCCTTAAAAGACCATGCAAGAGACAAACCTTAAGGGTTTTCATTGTTCATAAAATACGGATAATGAGGCCATCGTGCACCTCTTTTAGGAGATATAACAACAAAAAAATGTGACCATCAGCGTAACAGAAATCCTATTAGAAATAATTGTGGCGCGGGCGCTCGTGTGTGTGTGTGTGTGTGTGTGTGTGTGTGTGTTTTTTTTACGGGCGCGCGTATTTGTTACCGTGATTTTTCTCCCACGAAAATAAGTGGTGTGTCATCCGGCCCCCCCCCCCCCCCCCCCCCCCCCTTTTTTTTTATGATAAATTTTTATCAAGTTCAGCACAATGGCGATGGTAACAACGATGGCGAGTCAACGAAGAAAAACGTCGCTGTGTCCTTTTGACGGAACAGCAGCCAATGTTCGGTTTGGTAAAGAAGACAGCTAAATTGGCCAGCAGACATTTGCAGGGTTTTAGAGACGGTGTTTATTCTCAAATACCCCCCCCCCCCCCCCCCCCCCCCCCCACCCCCCCACACACACACACACACACACACACGCCCTAGGCACAGTCTTACGAGGGGAGTGACATCACCGCCACCTCACCGGTCTATAACAACCACGATGGTATCGACCGCTCATCGAATGATGGTCGAGAAACCTTCCAGCCCTGCTGTGCGTGTGTGGGCGTGGGCTTTCATGTGGCTTCTAGCTTTGTCGAGCGGCTGGCGTGAGAACAAAGAAAGACGTTCCCAGTCATCACGCACCTTCATGCCTCTTGAGTCATAGTCCATTTTTAGCCATCGTAGTATGGCGTAGTGCGCTGTGGAGCGTGCGCGTTAGAGAGAGAGAGAGAGAGAGGGCAGTGAGCTAAGTATCTTCCTACCTGTCCAGCTATGCTAGCCCTCAGCAAGGCCTCCATCATTAATATCTTCATATATGTTTGGACAAATGCAGTTAATACGACTGGTCTGAATAGATATGTTTATCGAAACTGTGAAATAGAGTTTTGTCGCATATCTTGCATGAAAAACACAAGATGCATTTTATTTTCTAGTCCTGAATACACATTGGGCGGCTCACATCGTTTTCTGTCATACAGTAAAGAAATTTAATTGAAAAGAAATCCAGTCAAATTTTAGGAATGAGTCTTCTTATACCAATATGAGATCTTGCAGGTGAACATAGAACTATTCATGTTTTTGAATTACTTTCTTGGTTAATAAAGCCGTGTCATGTTTGCGAATGCAAAAACCAATAAGTGGCCCTTTATAAAACAAACACAAAGCAAACCTGACCAACACATGAGGCATACCGGCAGCTGAACAATCAAAATCACTACACAAAGCTGTCTAAAGATCCAGTATGTGAAATCGCCAAGAAATCCAACCAAATTTTGAAAGACATATATAACAAAGGATACATTAGTAAAACCATGTTAAAATAGGTAAAGACTGGGTCTTCTCAGGTTACATGTCACCGTTTCTTTATTCTGCCCAAGATACACAAACATCCAGTCAACCCCCAGGAAGACCGAACGTCTCAGGAATAAACAGACCAACGGAAAAAAAACATCTCCAAACTGGCAGATAGCTGGCAACAACCTTTTGTCACCAACCTTCCTAGCTATATTGAATTCCACATACATGCTCCGCATCATCCAACAGTGGAATCTAGCATATGGTCCATCCATCAGGACACGAGGCTAGTGACAATCGATGTTGTTGGCCTGTACACGAACGTTCATCAAGACGACTTCAGAATATCATTACACCACTTCCTGGATAACCACAGCAATACCGATATCCCACCAGCCACTGAACTTGTGCAAATGGCAGACCATGTGTTAAAAAATGATGTATTTCAGTTTGTTGACAAACCACCAAACCTTTGGCACAGCAATGGGCACCCCACTTGCCCCTGCAGTTGCTAATTTATTCATGGCGTGGCTGTAACAACAACTACTGGCCTCCAGTCCTGTTTCTATCCCTGAACATTTCATAATTGACATTTTTGTCCTGTGGGTGAAATCAGAAGATCAACTGGAACAGTTTATGGATCATATTACTCGTTCCATGAAACCATTAAGTTCACCTTCCAAACATCGCCATGCAGTATCCTGTTCCTGGATATAGCCATTTCCCTAAAAGATGGATTCCTTCAAACAGGTCTCTATACAAAGCCCACTGACGCACATTCTTATCTTAGTCCCCAGTCATGTCATCCTGCACATATACACAGGAGCATTCCATTCAGCCAGTTCCTGAGACTTAAGAGACTGTGCTCAGATAATGCTATGTTCTCTCATGCAGCTGGGGGAGGGCTTGCATAGTTATATTATATTTTCTTGCTTTTATGTTCCCATTTTTTTCATCTTCAACCCTTTTTTTTTTTTTAAGTCCAAGTCTTTGCAAAGTTTTTAATACAATGACGGAAGAATTGTTAGCCTGCGCTGTTTTCCCCCCACATAATTGTTCAGCAATATATATATATATATATATATATATATATATATATATATATATATATATATATATATATATGTGTGTGTGTGTGTGTGTGTGTGTGTGTGTGTGTTAAAAACAGAGTATTAAAAGGAACTCTAAAACTTTACAAATTTGTTTCGAGCACACAGCTCTCCTCCTGAGGAGAGCTGTATGCTCGAAACACATTTGTAGAGTTTTAGATTCCTTTTAATACTCTGTTTTTAACAGCTGTTGCTCCCCAAGGGGTTGAGCGCTTTTAAAATTTTACCAGGCATATTAGTGGTATTCATTACACACACACACACACACACACACACACACACACACGATGTACATTTTCTCTATTCAACAATTACCCATGCCATCCTTTGATGTAAGCCTACTATTAATCAATACCAGTAATTAACCTCAAAATCATAAACTTGTGTTTATGAACTTAGGTAAGATAATGTTGCTTAAAACCCAGCCGACTGGAAAGCGTCAAGTCAGGGCTGTCAATTAACCATTTCATGTATCGAGGTACCTTCATATGCACTATCGCGTCTGTGTACGTTTTACTCTCTCTCTCTCTCTCTCTCTCTCTCTCTCTCTCTCTCTCTCTCTCTCTCTCTCTCTGCGCCCGAAGGCGTGCGGTCTCTCTTTGCTTCCTATCCAGAATACTTCAATTCTGTTCCTCCCTCTTTCTCTTTTGCGCGAACAACTGCAGTCTTTTTGTTCCCTCTCCTTACCATAATAGTTGTCCGTCTCGCTCTGAATTTTTATTTTTAAACGAACGACTGTTATGCTTCACTCTTGTTTATATCATGTATGTTACTGATGTGACACATCTTCAATTTGATTTTGCTTATTAGTAGTTTCAAATGTACTTGTTTCACAATTTTTAGTCAGTTCTTTCCTTCGTCAATCTTTCTTTCGTTCGGTCTCTCTTTTCTTGTCTGCTTTTTACATGATTCAACTGTTATGCCTTATTGTGGAGTTATATTGTGCACATTACTCATTTGAATCGTCTTTAATCTACTTTTGTTCATTATTGATTGCAATTGTGTTTGTGTGATTCTCTCTCTCTCTCTCTCTCTTCTCTCTCTCTCTCTCTCTCTCTCTCTCTGTCACATGGTCTCAGTCTCTTTGTATCTCTGTCTTTGGTCCATATGCCCTCCATCTCTCCCCAGCACTCTGTGTAGTATGTGTCACTGTCTTTTGTCGTCTTGCATCTGCAAAATTTATAATCATGCTTGTATTCGAACTGCTTTAGCTCAAGCCTTTGCTATATCCCTCAGGGTACAATGATTACTTATTCTTAGTAATTTTTTTTGTCTGCTAGTCTGTCTGTCTGTCTTTCTCTTTTCTCTATCTGTCTGTCTCTCTAGCTTTGTATGATTCATACTCTCCTTCGCATGACTTACACCTACATAATAGATTTATGTGTGCATATTCTCTTGCGTCACATGTTGCATTATGTACAGTTTTTGAAGTACGATATTACTTGAATATTATTTTTTTTTTAACCTTGCCTTCCCTTCGCCTTTCTCTCTCTCTCTCTCTCTCTCTCTCTCTCTCTCTCTCTGTGTTCCTCATTACATGTATACCTTATTATATTTACTTCAACAACAGCAACAACAACAACAACAACAATACTGAGCACCTTCCTCAACCCTCCCTTCCACTTCCCTATTTTTTTCTGTTCTTTTCTTTTTATAACTGTTCTTTCGCTGCAGTTACATCAAATTCCTTACTTTATTAGCAAAAGAGACAACCGATCCCTTTTATTTTCTTTCTCTTTTGTTAGGAACAATTGGGCCTCTGGTAATGCTGTCGTCTCTTTGTACTGCTGATGTGCACATGTAGTTGTACCTGTTGATATGTTTGAATATGTGTGACTTTTTTGTAAGCAGGCATGCTCGCACTCGTGCATATGTATATGTATATTCTCTCTCTCACTCTCTGTCTCTTTCTCTCTGTCTATCTGTCTGTCTGTCGATCTGTCTGTCTGTCTGTCTCTCACTCTCTCTCTCTCTCTCTATATATATAATTTCTAAACAAAGCTTGCTCTTATGTCTCAGATTATAGAAATAGGGGGGTGATGATAAGCCTTCATATCTGCAGTGGTAGATGATTCTGCCTGACTGACAGTATGTGTTTGAGTGGGTGAATGGGGAATAACTAAATGCTTCTCAAAATGAACCTTCAGCAAGCTTATAGTCTCCAAAGCGGGAGACCATCTCCAATGGGGAGAAAGCTCACTCACATATAACTCCTGGTCAGATACCGGTATTTCGAAACCTACATTTTCTTGTGAAAAGTAGAAAATATAAAAAGATAGCCTCTTATATTTTCTACTTTTCACAAGAAAATGTAGCTTGTTTTGCTCTTTCATGATTTTCTTTTGCTTCTTAGGTGGCACCTTTAGTTAGTTTTTTGAAAACTCAACAAACATACTATGGTATTGCACACCAGCCTTTTTCTGGTATAGCATTCTTCTTAAAACCGAAAAGGCAGAGGAGTCAAATTACCACTTTCCGCGGTCACTGAGGAGAAACAATCAGGTTTCGAAATACCGGTATCAGCCAACCACCCCTGAGGAACAGTTCAATGACAAGCCTCCAACGTTGGCGGAAATCAAGAAGGTAGTCGACAAAGCCACAGCCAAATTGAAGTAGACACAAACACTCAGGTCAGAAACGAAGAAGTATTATTTATTCTTCTGCTAGAACACAACGTTCAGTTCAGTTTGGCCATCTTGGAATGCGCGCGCACACCGCCGCAGTTATGTCCCTTGCAATCTACTACATATCCCCACCTTTAAGACCACTACTGGTTATACAAATAATTTAACAAAGAACGTCTGTTTTACTAAACCTCAGTATTCAAAATCTTCTTCATTTCAATTTTTTTTTTTTTTAATATAATCTCACCCTTTTCCAAATATCAATCTAAACTAATAACAAATATAGTCTAACAAAAACATATAATTAACTCTTTTACTTTTAAATTCACATTAATCACTTAACTTCAAATAATATAAAACTAACAACCAAATGTTATCCAATAGTGTCCTCAAAATGTCATGCATATTTCTAATGTCACTTAAATTCACCGTTTATTTTCCCTTCACACCACTTCCCATAATAATACTTAGTTATAGGGAAAAAAATGCACTGCACAAAACAAAATAAAGTGTTGTACCAGTCACGGGCACTACAACACTTCGAAAATCTACACAGCTGTGATGAGTTCTGGATCCATGAATCTAACCATTATAGGCATAGTCTTTAAGGTGACTGTGATGTCTTCCTGAATTGCACATCACAAAACAAAATGGAGTGTTGTACCAGTCACAGGCACTACAACACTGAGCTCTACACAGCTGTTCCGCTCCGCCTTGGTATCAGTCCTTCTGCTTCAACTCCACCTCTGTCTGGACATCTTTGAACGTCTTCAAAACATAGTCCTTGAAACGTGCTGGTAATCTCCGTTGACGACCGGGCCGAGAGGCGGGCTGGAGTGCCAGACCTGGTGTTGCCCCTTCTCCAGACTGCCAGGCTGCTGGTCCTGCTGCTGGCTTGCTGCTGCCATCGCCTCACCACTGCTGGGTCCCTGGTCTGGTTGCCATGGCGTGACAGGCCGTTGTTGATCCACCCCTGGTGACAGCTGCAATGCTGGCTCTGGACTCACTGGTGCTGCAGGCAGAACATCAAACTCAGGCTGACCGAACTGGTGGTCTGGCTCCTGAGACTCCTCTTGTTTGCTGGCCCGAGACAGAACGTGATCCACATGCCGCTTCAGGTGGCGGCCGTCTGTCACCTGAACCAGGTAGGATAGGGGACCTGTAGCCTGTACCACCACCCCTGGCAACCACTTACTGCCCACTGAAAAGTTCCTGATGTACACCAGATCACCTGCTACATAGTTTCTCTTTTCAGTACGGTCATGGTTCAGTTTCTGTTGCAGCTGCTTCTGGGCCACTCGCTTCTCCACAGCAGGCTGAATTAGGTCCCAGCGTGTGCGCACCTTCCTGTTGAACAGGAGTTCCGCTGGTGACAACCCTGTAGTTGTTTGGGGGGTCACCCGGTACGCTGATAGGAGTCAAGCAACGCGAGTTTCTATCAAACCACTGGTCATTTTCTTCAGCCCTTGCTTCAATGTTTGTACTGCCCGTTCCGCTAGCCCATTGGTGGATGGATGGTATGGGGCTGATTTTACATGTCTGATGCCATTCTTGAGCATGAACTCCTTGAACTCCTCACTGGAAAAGCAGGTCCCATTGTCTGTGACTAAGGTTTCAGGTATGCCATGTGTAGCGAAAGACTGGCGCATTTTTTCAATGGTTGCGCTTGACGTAGATGTGTTCATGGCATATGCATCAATCCACTTTAGAGTGGGCATCTATGATCACCAAGAACATCTTTCCCAGAAAAGGACCAGCATAGTCAGCATGTAGTCGGGTCCATGGGCGATCTGGCCATTCCCAAGGATGAAGAGGAGCGCTGCAAGGTAGGTTCCGAAGGGTCTGACAGATCGGGCACCCTCTAACTGTAGATTCAATTTCTTTGTCCATGTTCGGCCACCACCAGATATATGATCTTGCCAAGTTCTTCATTCGAGTCATTCCTGGGTGGGCGTCATGCAGGTCCTGTAGCAAAATCTCTTGCGTCCTTTTGGGGGCACTACCACCCGAGTTCCCCACAACAGGCAGCCATCCAGTACACTCAGTTCCATTTTCCGGGCCAAGTATGGTCTGAATCTCTGGTCTGGATGGCTTTCAGGCCAGCACTTTCAAGACAAAACTTTTCACTGTGAAAGCACAGGGTCAGTGTCGGTCCACTGACGAATCTCGCTGGATGTCACCGGCATGGTCTCCACTTGATCCATCAGGAGAACTATCTCCCCTGGTTCAAGTTCTGTTTCTGCTGTCATCTGGAGTGGCAATCTGCTGAGGCCATCAGCGTTGCTGTATTTCCTGCCTTCCTTGAACATCAGGTTGTACTCGTATGCTGCCAAGGTCACTGCCCAGCGCTGTATTCGGGCAGCCACCATGCTGGGGACTTGTTTGTTTTGTCCAAGGAGCCCTAACAATGGTTGAGGTCTCTGTGTAAATGTCAAACTTCTGACCGTACAGATACTGGTGGAATTTCTTCACCCCGTAGATGATGGCAAATGCTTCTTTCTCCACCTGACTATAGTTTTTCTCTGCGTTGTTCATTGTGTCCTGGACGCAAACGCCACTGGTCTCTCACTGCCGTCCTCCATCCGTGTGATATCATGGCTCCCAGCCCATAGTTTGAGGCATCACAGGAGAGGATGATGTCTTTACTGGAGTCAAAATGGACCAGTACTTGGGGTGAACGAAGAAGTTTCTTCGACTCTAACCACGCATTCTCTTGCAGTTCTTCCCAGGACCAAGATACCCCTTTTTGCAGCAGAGAGTTGAGGGGAGCCAGCACCGTGGACAGGTTTGGGAGAAATCTGGCATAGTAGTTCACCATACCCAGATAGGCCTGTAGTTGTTTGACGTCTACTGGTCTAGGCATCTCCTCAATAGCTTGGATTTTCTCTGGTACAGGGCGTATACCCTTCTGGTCAATCTTGAGACCCAAGTAAATTACCTCAGTGGCCATGAAAACACACTTATTCTTTTTCAGCTTGGCTCCGGCCTCTTTCAATTTTGCAAACACTGTTCGCAGCGTCATCAATTGTTCTTCTTGTGTCTTTCCTGACACCAAGATGTCATCAATGCGAACGTAAACTCTTGGCAACCCTCTCAGCAGGTTTTCCATTATACGCTGAAAAATGCCTGGCGCCGATGACACCCCATAAGGCAGTCTGTTGTACCGGTAAAGGCCCTGGTGTGTATTGATGGTGGTGAATTCTTTGGAAGCCTCATCCAATTCTAGCTGCTGGTAGGCGCTTGTCAAGTCCAATTTGGAGAAAAACTGTCCTCCGCTGAGTTCCGCCAGCAGGTCATCTGTTTTGGGAATGGGGTAGTTATCTAACTTGGACACTGCATTTACAGTTACTTTGTAGTCTCCACAAATGCGAAGGCTTTTGTCTGGCTTCACGACAGTAACAATTGGTGCCGCCCAGTCTGAAAATTGCACCTTCTCAATGGTGCCCTCAGCCTCCAGTCTATCTAGTTCATGGCCTACTTTTTCACGTAGTGCATAAGGCACTGGTCGTGGTTTGAAGTAACGTGGCTGGGCTGCAGGGTCCACCACAATGTTGGCCTTAACACCTTTGCTAGTGCCTCTACTCTCCTCGAACAGTTCTGATGCCTCGCACAGAATTTTTTCCAGTTCTGGATTACAACTGCCTTCTGTCACGGTCTGACACCAGTCATTAGGCCAGTCCAGCCGAATGTGTCTCAGCCAGTCTCTGCCCAGCAAACATGGTCCTGGACCCTTTACTACAATCACCTCAAGGGTCCTTGGGGAACTCTCCCTTTGTATGTCACTGAGCACTGACTTTCCCCCAACACCGGAATCTCTTCACCTGTGTACGTTTTCAGTCTTCGGTTGGATGCCCTCAGTGGAAAAGAACCCCTACGTCTGATCTTTTTCAATGTCTCTTCATTAATCACTGTCACAGAAGCCCCTGTGTCAATCTCCATTTCCACGGCGACGCCCTCCAGTTCCACTGTAGCCAGATATGGTTTTTCTTTGCTCTCTAACTTGAAAACAGAAAACAATTCTGCTTCCGGTTCGTCATCCACCTTTTTTATGGGTCCACGTGCTTTGGGATTGCTCCTTATGTCCTTCTTGCGTCGTTCTCGTTCAGCACGAAACAATCTGCAATCTCGCTGAAAATGGCCTTTCTTTTTGCAGTACCAACATTCCAAGTCTTTCATTGAACGATCTCTTTTCACTGCTCTGACATCTTCCTGTCGATCTTCCATCATATCGATGCTAGCTGTGCTCTGACTTCCCCCAGCTGTGGATCCCACAGCGTTTTCCTGCAGATCTACTGCACTCTTCTCTGCTGACTCCATAGCCCTGGCCGCATCAAACGCCCTCTCAAAAGTCAAGTCTTTCTCAGACAACAAACGTCTTTGAATCCGATTATTGTTAATGCCGCAGACTAATCTATCCCTCAACATAGAATCAAGCGCTTCGCCAAAGTTGCAATCTTGCGACAGATGACGTAACTGTGACACATATTTTGCTACAGACTCCTGCTCATAACGTGAACGCGTGTGAAACTTGAATCTCTGAACTATTTCAGAGGGTTTGGGCTGGAGGTGATTTTGAATGATTGTTTTCAGTTCTGCAAATGTCTTGGTGCCAGGTTTGGTTGGGCAAAGCAAATCACACATGAGTTTGTATACAGATTTACCGCATGCACTCAAAAATATTGCTCGTTTCTTATCTTCATCATCAACGTCATTAGCCACGAAATAATACTCTAACCGTTCCGTATACTGACCCCAATCTTCCCCTTCCTCAAGTCCGAATTCTTTTAGTTGTCCGAAAGCCGCCATCCTCGTCCCAGTGAAGTAGACACAAACACTCAGGTCAGAAACGAAAAAGTATTATCTATTCTTCTGCTAGAACACAACGTTCAGTTCAGTTTGGCCATCTTGGAATGCGCGCGCACACCGCCGCAGTTATGTCCCTTGCAATCTACCACACAAATCATCACCAGGGCCAAACGGAGTACCTTACCAGCTGTACAAGAAATATTCCAAGGTGCTGGAGCAGCTCCACAGGCTGCTGCGATCAGCTTGGAGAAACCAGAAGATCAGCGGCCAGTGGATGACGGCAGATGGTGTGTACATCCCAAAGAGCTAAACTCAAGTGACATCAGCCAGTTCAGGCCAATATCACTACGGAACGTCGAAGGGAAAATCTTCTTCTCTGTCATGGCAGCAAGGCTGACCAGGTACCTCATGGAAAACAACTACTTGGATGTGTCAGTCCAGAAAGGTGGCATCCCAGGCGTGGCTGGTTGTGTAGAAACACGCCACAATAATCTTGGACACAATCCAAAGAGCAAAAACAGAAAAGAGAGATCTGGACGTAGTGTGGCTTGATCTGGCAAACGCATACGGATCTGTACCCCATGAGATGATACAGCTGGCTCTTGAGATGTACCATGTGCGAAAGAACATCCGCGACATGCTCAAGAAGTACTTCAATGGCTTCTCAATGCGGTTCTGTACCACGGAGTACACAACAGATTGGATCAACTTGGAAGTGGGCATTGCAATGGGCTGTGCAATTTCCCCAGTACTGTTCGTGTTGGCAATGGAAGTCATCTTGAAAGCAGCAACAAGCAACGCAAGAGAGACAGACCTTGGCGATGGATACAAGATGATCCCTCTCAAGGCCTTCATGGATGACACTACAGTGATTTCATCCAGAGAAGACGAGGCACATCATGTGCTGGAGAGGCTGGATGACATAGTTGCCTCAGCCAGAATGAAGTTCAAGCCAAAGAAATCACGGAGTCTCTCACTGAGGAAAGGAAAAGTGGCCGAATCTGTGGTCTTCAGTGTTGCCAACCAGTCCATTCCAACAGTTACAGAAGAGCCAGTCAAGAGCCTTGGAAGATGGTATGATGATATGCTGAAAGACACGCAAAGAGCAAAAGAAACCAAACAGATGTCGGAAGAAGGCTTGGAGACCATGGACCAGTGTGGGCTTCCTGGCAGATACAAGGTCTGGTGTCTGCAGTTCATGCTGATACCAAAGCTCCTATGGCCTCTGATGATATACGACAACTGCACCAGCATAGTGGAGGCAATGGAATCCAAAATCAACAAGTTCAAGGAGATGGCTCGGTGTCTGACATAGCGCTGTACTGTCGCCAACCAAAGCTGAAACAACCACTGAAATCCATCCTGGAGGAATACAAAGCAGGGAAGATCAGACTTCAAAGCATGCCGGAGGACTCAGGAGACAAGGTGGTAGAAGCAATCAAGCCCCAGCTGAAGACAGGCAGAAAATAAAAAGTTCAAGAGGCGATGGATTCTGCAAAAGAAAGTCTCAAGATCAGAGAAATAACAGGACACACACACAGACCAACAGACAGACAAGGACTGGGGGTGACCAAAACTGAATGGTGGTCAAAGGCTAAAGGAAAAGCCAAAAGAGACATGATGACTCAGGAGATGAGAAAAGAAGAAGACCAAAAAAAAAAGACCCCAAAAAAGCAGTCCAGCAGAGCCAGCAAGGGCAATGGACAACGTGGGAGAATGCGCTCCAAAGAAGTCTCACTTGGAATGACATTTGGCACATGGCCCCTCTCAGGATCAGCTCATTCTCAGATCTGCATGCTATGACCTTCTGCCCTCAAATGCAAACCTGGTGAATTGGGGAAAAACAGACGATCCTTCATGCCCCCTCTGCCATGAAAAACAAACAGTGGAGCATGTCCTAAGCTCATGTAAAGTAGCCCTGGATCAAGGAAGGTACACATGGAGGCACAACCAAGTGCTCAAAGAGATTGTACAAATAGTCTGGGCTAGTATCAACACCACAAAAGGGAAAATCAGGACTCCAAAAGCACCTGCAACATTCTTCACGGCAGGAGGCAGCGAATCACGGCCACGAACAACAGTGCCACTAGGAACATGCAGGCAGAGTCTGCTGGACGGGGCAGATGACTGGGAGTGCACTGCAGCACAGCCAGAATGGACCTCCCAGAGATCATCAGCAAGAGTGGCATGAGACCAGACATAGTAGTTCACTCTCAGTCAACCAAGCAGCTGATCATGATCGAGCCCACGGTGCCATATGAGAACAGAATGGAGGCAGCTCAAATCTACAAGACTGAAAAGTATGCTGATCTGGGAAACAGCCTGAGGAGAGAAGGCTATCAGGTCAAAGTCCTCACTGCAGAAATTGGAGCTAGGGGGGTTGTAGGAACGTCTGCATACAGTCTCATGAAACAGCTCTCAGTTGCAGGGAGGGAAAAAAACAGAGCCCTGAAAGCAATGGCAGAAGCAGCAGAGAGAGTGTTCAAGCTGGATCTGGTCAAGGAGGAAACAAAAGTGAACTTCATAAGGCTTAACTTTCCTACAAATATCAGGTGTCCCAGTGGCTCAGTGGTTAGTGCGCGAATCATTAAGTGGAAAATGAGCATGTCCAGAGGGGCATGGGTTCGAATCCCAGCCATGGCTCGTCCCAAGATGGGAAAAAAAAAGGGGCAGCAGAGGGACATCCGGAGTCTCTCTCTCTCTCTCTATATATATATATATATATATATGTGTGTGTGTGTGTGTGTGTGTGTGTGTGTGTGTGTGTGTTGATTGTGAAGTCCTCATTTGTGCTGGCCTGCCTAGCATCTTCACCATCCTGATGCAGTCACAAGCTTCGCTGGGCAGGTCACATAGTTCGCATGCCAGATCATTGGCTGCCAAAGAAACTAGTGTGTGGCTAACTGCTACAGGGCAAACGCTCTCATGGAGGCCAGAGGAAGCGTTTCAAAGACAGCCTCAAATCCTCCCTGAAGGCCTTCAGCATCAGCCACACAACATGGGAGCAGACTGCCCGGGACAGGGATGGGTGGCGATCAGCTGTCAACAGAACTGCTACAGCTGAGCAGCGCAAGATGATCAGGAAGACCAGTGTCAACAGATCTCCAGCTGCTGCCACCAACCCTTGTCCGTACTGTGATAGATCTTTCCGGGCGCAGATCGGCCTGACCAGCCATCTACGCACTCACCCCCGATCCCAGGATGACTAGATGGTCTTCGTCGTCTCGACGGACAACACACACACACACACACACACACACACACACGTTTGTGTGTGTGTGTGTGTGTATGTGTGTGTGTGTGTGTGTGTGTGTGTGTGTGTGTGTGTGAGTAGTACATACAATCAATTTATATATGTATGTGTGTGTGTGTGTGTGTGTGTGTGTGTGTATATATATATATATATATATATATATATATATATATATATATATATTGCGTGT
Organism: Conus betulinus; assembly: GCA_016801955.1. Lineage (NCBI taxonomy): Eukaryota > Metazoa > Mollusca > Gastropoda > Neogastropoda > Conidae > Conus > Conus betulinus. Next base: position 177,648 of record JADBJO010000136.1, on the reverse strand, counting down.
GTGTTAATTGTATGTACACACACAAACATAAAATATATATATATATATATATATATATATATGTATGTATGTATGTATGTATTAATTGTATGTACACACACAAACATATATATATATATATGTGTGTGTGTGTGTGTGTGTGTGTGTGTGTGTGTGTGTGTGGACGTTCGTGTGTGTGTGTATGGATGTATGCACGCTTGCGTGTTTATTCGTGTGTGTGTATGTAAGCGCATGTGTGTGTACACACTCACCCTTGTATGCGCGCGCGCCCGTGTATGTATGTGTGTGTGTACGCGCGTACCCCGGTGTATGTACGCTACTGTTTTGCATTAAAAACTATACAGAATAAGATAAAATTATAAGCTTAAAACTGTAAAAGCGTATGCTGAAGAAAAGAATGATCTGAGTTGTTACAAACTGTTCATCAATGAATTAACTTTTGTATAACTGACTAAATATCAGTGTCCCTTCAGTGGCATCACTGCCATGTAGGCCACAATGGATTCCTCCCACCCCTCCCCCACCCCCCACCCCTACCGTACACAGCCACTTCAGGTGTCGTCAAGTTGAAGCCCCAGTGTTCAGTCTGAGGGGCGAATGAAGAGTCAGTCGTCCTTTGGAGACCCACCAGAGGGCCACGTCATTGCTACCAATTAACTTCAAACAATGGTTAGTAGTGATGCCTGTTCTACGCATCTGTTAAGCTCCCTGCGAGCAACAGTAACTGCATAGTCACAGAGCTGATGTATATGAGTGTTCCCTTCTGGGGGGTGCCACCATGTCCATCCAACAACAGTCCCTACAGCCCCTGTGAACTTTGCCAATACAGACAACTTCGACAAGAACTCATCAAGGACATGCATGGAGACAGAAAATCAAAACTGAGGTTACCATGACAACAGGGCATGAAGGACCACAGAATTTGTACCCCTTAGTCTAAAGCATGTTCTGTTGGTAACCAACAGAAATGAAGATAACGGAAATGATGCTGTGAAGTCACGCTAGGGCTGCACACTACATAATTTACAGTAATAATGCATATAATGGATCGAGGTAGTCCCTTAAGTGTCTGGCAGCTGGGCTATACCTACTAGGGGTAGAGCTGACGTGCACCCTGGTCCTCACCAATCCCCTAGATCTCTCACATGCTGGCTCCAAGTGCCACAGCTCGGGGCCTTGCCTCAGCTGGCATGCTAAACCATATGACGGGGTGCTGTCTACTCTGCAGATACGAACCACCCCGAGGTATTCACCGGTCAGGATGGAGAAGAAGCCTCGGCAGTGTAACAGCCCAATGTACGTGACCAGGGTGAGCCACCAGGCAAAGAAGGATTTTGGCTGTGATCAGGTGTGGAGAGGTATGGGAAGCATCAGACGGTCACTTCCAAAGACACGCCAGTGAGGATTAATATCACTTCAAACCAAACACCGGCTCAGTCATCGCCCGGTTTACTAAGAACCGCACCATTAGTCTGTCAGCAGAGTAGACGTGACAGGTTTACTAATGGGGAACAGAACAAAATGTTCGGGGCAGAGACAGTACCACCATTGTCACATGGAATTTAAGAACCTTGAGACAAACGGGGAATCTAGAAGAGCTCATCCAAAATAAGGAAACACATACTGGGTCTCTGCGAAATGAGATGGAAGAACAGTGGAGAGATCCAGGCAGTTGAGGGCTATATGTTTGACTACAGTGGAGAGGAAGACCACTATGCTGATGGAGTAGGATTCCTAGTCCTCAAAAGCATCAAGAATGCCGCACTAGACTCTCAGCCCATCTCAGGCAGAAGCCTTGGAGCAAAGCCACTCAGCATTTCAGTCATACAGGTTTACGCCCCCACAACCGACTGTAACGATGACCAGATTGAGCAAGTTTACACCCAGCTGTAAGCTGTCGTTGATAAAGTGGACAGATATGTCATCTTGATCATAGCGTTTGATGATGTCCTCTGCTATTCCTGGCCAGTAGTACTGGTTTGTCATCCGTAGAGTTGTGTGTCCCATCCTCAAGTGGCCTTTGGAATGGAGTGTGTGTGTGTGTGTGCGTGACCCAACTCCAACACGCTGGTCCGGTGCAGAGTCGGGACCACAAGCTGTGGGCGGTCTCTACCTGTTTGGTGACTTTACAAGATCATTCTGCCTGAAAAAAGTACCCATACAAGGGGGGTGATGAGCTTACGCTGCTTCCTGTAGCACTTGGCTAATGTCAGGTCAGTCAGCTGAGCTTGTTTCATTTCCGTGTGCGGAGGAGGTTTGAGATTTCAGGATGAGGTAGGCTCCCGAGGATGACATACCAGCGCCCAGGGATAAGATAATGAATCAGATTGTCCATAACTGCTGCCTTGATCTGTCCTTTAACATACCTTCTGTTAACTGTCATTGTTGCTATCGGTAACTTTGTCGGGTCAGAATAAGGTCACCTCCTTGTTACGTCACAGTGTCCTCTGTGAGAGTGGCTGGATCAACAAATGATAATCTCATTATGATGTGTATAACAATCCAATGTCATACAGACATGTGGCTGGTGTGTTTTTTAATAACACCTGCTCACTGATAAGCGATATTGTGGTGCAGTGTATTATGGATGGTGCATTGCATCCTTTAGAGGTAGATTCTGCCTGGTACATGGTATTTGTCCGGTTTTTAGGTCGGGGCAGCTTTCAGTGCTCTGCTGTGTTATGGGATTTCATTTAAGAGTGCATGCAGTACCGCTGCTGTGCACGGCTTTGACCCTCTGGAACGGAATTCCCAATGAGCGTTTTCCTACTGGGTGCTTTCCCACTTGATGTTGGGTTTGGTTTTGGGAGAGTCGTGACTGTGAGGGGTTTGAATCCCTATTGGGCATGTCACGCATTCTTTTATGAGCGTTTGTCTGAGGAATGGAGCACCTATCTGCTAGCTTGTGCAGGTCAGCCAGCATGGACACACCTTGTTCCACCATGGAAGTTTGTAGCTCAGTGGACATTGTGTACCGCAGGTCTGTACAGAGGATGAGTTCAGCGTGTACTTCAATATCTGGTCTTGTTTGGATAATGCTAACCATTATTTTGTGAAGATAGTTCACAAGCCCATCTGTGGACTGGCCGTGTTTCTCCCCTGTCACACTGCGAGTTTTCGAAATTTCTTTCGGTAGGCTTCAGCTGTCAGTTCATACCAGGTAAGGGGTGCTTCATTGAGAGCATCATAATCAGTACTTTATGGGGTGGTAATTTTGCACACACATCAGACCTTTGATGTAATTTTTTTCTGAATCCAGGTCAAATTCACTCGCTAACCTCTTGAACCGGTCCAGGTACGGATCAGTACTTTCAGTGGTCTCATTGAACGGATCCAAAGAGAAATTCATGGCCTGAATTTGACTGACAGGGAAGAGAGCGAATGGAGGTGAAGGTAGGTGAGGCTAAGGGGGTGAAGGTAGGCGTAGAAAAGTGACGAAGATTGGTAACCGTTATTGCAGTTTGTAAGAGAGAGAGAGAGAGAGAGAGAGAGAGAGAGAGAGAGAGAGAGAGAGGAATGTGCGGGCTAGCAATTGTCACGTCACACTGGGGGCCGGGGGATTGCATGATAAGTGTGTATCGGTGAAGGTTGGGGATGGTGTCTGAGTTAGACACGCCAATGTGCTCTCTGTACACCTAGATTTTCGTTAAAAGAGTGAGAAGCGTTGACGAAGATCAAAGAAAGGAGAAAAAGCTGAAAATAAGAAATTAATTCCAAATATATTTGCCAGCATCATCTTCTTCACCTGTGTAGGTCGTCTTGTATGAAACAGTTTTCAAATGTACAAATTAAAATTTCTGGTTAAGCAAACATAATTCAAAAGTTCTCATTGAAAAACACAAAATAAGCATTCTGCCCGTAGCCCACGAGTGAACACGAACATAAAAATTATATTAGGAACCAGGACCGGCCACACACACACACACACACACACACACCGAATGCTGCTGGCAGGCTTTACCGACGTTACTGAATTGCTGATGGCTTTCGTCACATTCTGTGATAAATTCCTTGCAACTTTCTGGTTATCTTGTCGCCATTATCGACGTATGCCAACTCCTTTCCCCTCCGCCCCCCCCCCCCCCCCCCCCCCCCTATATCCCTCCAACAGTATCATCATGTCATATTCCGATGACTGAATACCCTTTTATATATACCTGTCGTAAAATATAAGACTATTTGCTTGTTTCATACAGCGGTGTGCATAAATGTTGAAGTACTCCTACGCCAAGGGTTTGTGGTTCAGTATTCCTTATCTACCAAACTCTTGCTTGATGAAATGGCTTTGATTTACCCTTCACGTGTTGTCAGTGGCAATTTTAAATGGGAGTTCTTTGAAGTACCTAAGATGTTCGATGTTCGCAGCGTAAACAATGAAAATATTTCGAATTCCAGCTTGTGACTCAAAACATACAAACCGAGAGAAAAATTTGTATATTGATCTACAAATTTCAGTCTTGTAAAAGTCGAGTAAACGTCAAAGCAAAACACATTCCACTGTGTTCGTTAAATGCGTGCTTTGAATATCTCTAAATTTTTGTTTGTTTGTTTGTCTGCTCATTTTATGGCGACTCCACTCTTTTCGACCACTTTTTTTTTTCCGAACAATCTTAACTGCATCAATTATAACACACCATATGTGTTTATGTAAGCACACGGTTGTGTGGCATTAGTTGTGTTGGTGAAAAAAAAATCATAGATGAAAAGGATCGGGGCGAGAGGGAAGGGGGGGGGGGGGGGGGGGGGGGGGAGACGGGCAGGGAGACAGTTTGAGCACTGATTCTGAGAAGCCAAAATTGTCGGGGGAGGGGGGGGGGGATACTTTCGGTGGCAGGGGGACAGTTGGGCTAGCCTGTACTGTCAGGGGATGTGGGACGGGGAAACAACTAAGACTAGCCCATGCTATACCAGCCGCCGTGGCGAAGTGGTCAGCGTCGCGAATTCCGGGCTGTGAGGTCGTGGGTTCGAATCCCATCAGTCATGTGGGTTTTTCTGCTCCGACCGGCTCCTACCCAGAGTTGAGTTTGCTACAGGCTCAGTTGGGAAGACTGGGACCACACAGTCGAGTTTCATCCACTTAATAGATGCGTGTCTGAGAGTGTTGCTCAAATTTTCCTGACCAGCACTACAGGTGTCTGTGTCTCTCGGGCCTGGTTGACACCGTGATATATTATGAAAGGAAGCGTAGAGTACAGCCCTGCATGCAGTCTCGGACCTAAATCATCATCTTCGTAGCATCATCTTCATCATCCTCATTCTCATCGATCAGCATGAAATACGCCCACCGCCCCCCCCCCCCCCCCCCCCCCCCCCACCCCCCCAAGGAAAAAAAAAAAAGAAAAAGAAAAGAAAAATCTCAAATTCTGTCCATGGGGGGCTGTCGTTTGACGGACGTGGTGGCGCGCTCCGGAGGGAGAGCTCACTCACGCCGGCTCCACGACTAAGCAATTATTGTCATCAGTAGGGGGCTTAGTAGTGGTGTCCTGCTTACGTGTGTGGATCACAACAGGCACCACTGAACACCACCGAAGTGACTCGGCAGCAGTGCGTGTCTCCTCTGGTGGATTCCCTCTTGACGACTTGACATTGACTGCTCCCTATGGATTACCAGTGCCAGGGCTGCGGCGGGACTGACCGGGCTGTCGCTGTGGACAGGGTGTCGGAATGAGCGGCATGGGTGCACTGCCACTGAGGTGGTACAGAAGACGGGACAGCAAACAAACAAACAAACAAAACCAAACAAACAAACAACCAAACAAAAACTAGCCCATGCTTTCCGAGGGAGAGTGATAGGGACGTGTGTGTGTGTGTGTGTGTGTGTGTGTGTGTGTGTGTGTGTGTGTGTGTGTGTGTGTGTGTTGGGGGGGGGGGGGGGGGGGGGGGGGACCGCGAACAGTTTCAGCCGTACACCGGGACCCTTCACCACCCAGCTCGCCACCCGCAACACTAATCACTGCGCCACTGCTGGTTTTTAATACATTAAAGAAAGAACGTGCTGACTGGAGGAAGATTGATTGGGTGAATGTATTGACAGAGTCATCCCGTCATTCATTGCTTATGCTGAACAATCTGACAGGTAAGTCACAAGTCCATACCAAACATACCCATTTCGAATTCATTCATTCATTCATTTCATTCATTCATTCATTCATTCATCATTCATTCATCACATTCCTGTTCTGATGCATCTCAAGCAATATGTCATTCGCTTTTTCATTCCGCCATTTCTTCTACTTTTTTTTCACCCCGACCCCTTTCCCGCTTTTACGTAACTTTCCAAACGGCAGATGTAACAGATCTGTGTCCGATAATAATAATTAAAAGAAAAGAAAACAAAACAAACAAACAAACAAACAAAACAAACGTATTTGTTTATTCATTCAGCCATTGATGAAGTAATTTAGTCACTGCTCATTCAGCAGCAAGTCATGCCTCTACACAGTCTGTTATATGAGACTTACGCCTCATTCATCCGTTCATTCATTTATTTGTTCATTCCAATGCACAGTCGAATACAATAAATGCGCTATGCTATGCAAAGTCAGAGCTTTATCGTTTTCAGCGCACTTTTTTTTTTTCTGCGAGATACTTTTGTCTCGCAAAAAAGTAGAGGATATTCATTCCGTCATTCACTCACATAAAATATATCGTTACAATCATTTCAAGCTCACGTAGTTTATTTAATTAAGTGTACGTTTATTCTTTCAGAGAGAGAGAGAGAGAGAGAGAGAGAGAGAGAGAGAGAGAGAGCGTGGGACAGAGTTTCTATGTGCCTTTTGCCAAAGCAAGCTCCACGCGTGTGAACTCGTTTCCTCCACTCATTCATTCATCATCGCCTCACAGAAACGATCTTCTGATTGGTCGACGTGAAGGGTGCGTGCGCATGTGCACGGGCCGAGGCTGCTGCAGGCAGACGACAACTTGTGAATGAGTGAGTGGGCGGTTGAATGCATTCACAGGCAGGGGCTTCTAAATCTGTGAAGCACCACCGCCCTGCCAGCTATAGACCGACCTCCACTGCAAGAAAATCGACGGGCTTCATTCCGAACTGGCTGATTTGTTTTGGAAATGGTAGGAAAACGTCTCCGCATAGTGAATACTGAGTGAAGGTACTTCATTAGAGTTTGTGCGGCCATCTCGCTGTCTCCAAGCAGACGACAGTTGGTGGCACACTCGATGGCTCCGTCTTTTCTTTCTCCTCAACAACTTGGGCGACTGATCGAAAGCAAACCAAGTGGTGTCCAGTTGGTGGACTGTCGCTCCTTTCTTAATTACAATTCAGACAGAATCACTGGATCTGTCAACATATTTTGCCCTCCTCTGGTCAAAAAGCGTTTTTCAAAATCGGTGTTGCCTTTGAGTACAATGCTGTCATCAGAGGCAAGGGCGACCTTGTGTCGTAGTGGTGTCGATGTGATCGTGGTCTACGATGATGATACAGACGAAAAAACCTGGCAGTCGAGAAAATGTGATCTTCAGCTTGTCGTGGACAGTTTAATGGCTTTTCTACAGTCACGTCGACTCACGTATTACGTGTTAGCAGGTAAGTACTGTATACAACTCCCGAGCAGATGAGTGAGTAAATGAATATATTTCGTACACATGATTTATAGTAACTGTTAGTACAATTTCCTGAAACACATTAACCATTACTGATTTCAGATTGCTCATACCCCCCTCCTACTCATGCGAAGCATTTGTTTTAAACGGTGTTCATTCAGGCCTGAAGCTCACCTCGCCAACCCCTTTGCAGTTCTTTCTTGGGCTCTCTCTGTAGTTACGTCCTCCCCACCTCATTATGTATGTCTTGTACTCAGCCAGTGGCGGTTACTGACCTCAATTCTGTTGAACAAAATTTGACAAGTGGAAATGCCCCACGCCTTTTGTGTTCAGGGGCCTTATTAGCAGCAGATATATGGCATCTTGAACATCTTTTAGTGATTATTGTTGGATAATTATTTTTGAACATCATGTAAAATTTGGCTGCAAGGAAGGCTGATCATCAGCGAAATAGGGAAAGTGATGCAGGCAATCTCAGCTTCAGCGTGGGTGGGGGAGAAATGTATTCCGTGAATCTGATGCAAGGAAAGTCGGTTACTATCTGTCGCATCACAACCCAAGACATAGTTAAAACGAACATGGTAATCATTGAAACATAAATGATCAGTTTAAACTGCATGTTGTCACGGTATAAGTTGATGTATGAATTATCTGTTTAAAACGACACATGGTACCAGTAAGTGAAACTGTCAGGCGACTGAATCATATTTTCCTCAGTGATTTTATTGAAAATTCTAGGGACATATTTTTATTACCATGTAAAGTATGCTATTGATCTTTTTAAAACCAGATAATAGAACTTCTGCCATATCGTTTTACAACAGTGAATTAAAACAGTCAGCTAAGAATAAACCAGTTACAGGGCTTTTTCTTTGATTCTGCGTCATTTTCTTCTCTCTCGCTCTCTCTCCCTCTCTCTCTCTCTGCCTGTCTGTCTCTGTCTCTGTCTCTCTTTCTCTCTCTCTCTCTCTGCTTTTCGGTCTCTTCCTCCTTGTTTCTTTCCTTCATTTTATTGCATGATTTTTGATGATGTGAGTATGGTGAAAATGTGAATCAGTTAATAAATCTGATAGGACTGATGATTGTATTTATGTAATCATCGTCATTGCCATCGATTTGTTTTTAAGTTTTCCCTTTTTTATATTCATTTACTCTTTACTTTGGTTTCTTTCTCTCGATTTCGTACTTCTTATTTCATTTCTGTTTCATGTTGAAAGGAGATTAATTTACTGATTGATTTATTGACCCACAGTTTTGTCAACTGTATTTGAGATTCGGTGGTGATTAGTATGGTCATTGCATTTTATGTTGTGTAATGCATGAAGAGGCGGAGTGAAAGTTGGTTACAGCATCACTAGATATTATATACATGTTTTTATGGGAGTTAAGTGATGCACATCAAAATTATGCAGAACTACTTATGCTCTCTCTCTCTCTCTCTCTCTCTCTCTCTCTCTCTCTCTCTCTCTCTCTCTCACACACACACACACACACACACACACACACACACACACACATATGCACTCACACACACACACACACGCGCGCGCGCGCGCGCGCGCTTACACTTAAGACAAAAAACAAGCAAACAAACAAAATGGATATATCTCCTCATTTGTCGTTGACTCGTCAGCGAGCTTTAAAATGGATGATACAGTTTCCGTTTCTTGCCAACACAGATGCCTCGAAAGCCGCTCAAAAAACCGTTTTTGATGTTCCAATAAACCGTAACCCCAGAAAAATTTGAGTAGAAGCATACCGTGTTCAAAATAAATGCAGCTGCTAATCACAGTTTCAAACTTACAAGGGTTAATGTATTATGGAGCAAGTACATTAGGTATCTGTTGCAGAACACATGAGTGGGGAAAGAAGCTGCACTCCAGCGTTTACATAAAAGTGGAACTATATTGCCTACTGGACAAAATGATCCACCTCTGATATGAAGAACTTTCACACGTGGCAGAAAAATGAGCGTTTTCAAGACGGACGTTTTAACGCAATTGCATTCATAACTTATCCGTCCCCCGCCCCCCCTTCCTCTCTCTCTCTCTCTCTCTCTCTCTCTCTCTCTCTCTCTCTCTCTCCGCCCCCACCCTCACCCTCTCTCACTCTCTGTCCACATACCGAGAACAAATCTCATGCTGGGTGAACAACTAGGAGGCATTTCGAGTAAACAATCGTTTCGCTTAGCTTCAAACTCTTTTGACGTTCAAGTCAAATTTCTCGTACACGGGTTACCGATGTTGAATAGTCATTGTCAGAGACACAAAATATGCTATGGATTTGGAGTGCGTTGTAACACGATTGCTTTTAGATCAATTGAAACTGATGGTCCTTGAAATCCAAATGACAATTTTGGATTTAGTAATGCCGACAAAATGTTGTGGGCCAGTAAAGCACCGTATGTAGCTGATACATCCCAGCGTCAGACTAGTTCTACGTTCATCCAAAGGTTTTCGTCGAGAAAATAGGGCAATTTTGACAAAAGAAATGGCTAAATTTGCTTTTCAAACAAACATTTAACAAAATTATAATTGTTCAGGAAAGACGCAACAAACTGGAATACAAAGTACAACGGATTTTTCACAACAAAAAAAAAATGTGAAAAACATACACTTCATCGGGAAAACAGGGTTGGGGGGCTGGAGGGGAGGGGGGTGGGGAGAAGGCTCAAGAGAATACGTAACAATGGCCAAGTTTACAGACGCTGTCTTCAGAAAAATACTGGACATATAAGGCTGGACACACACACACACGCACACGCACGTACGCACGCACGCACGCACACACACATGGCCGCACGCACACACAGCCGCACGCACGCGCACACTGTGTGTGTGTGTGTGTGTGTGTGTACGTGTGTGTGTGTGTGTGTGACGAGATGAAATCCTAACCCAATTGCCTTCCAGCTCTATAGCAGAAAGGGGGGGGGGGGGGGGGGGGGGGGGGGGGGTCAGTTCACGTTGTTCATCGCTCAGCCGACTGTAGGAGGTCACGCTAGAGCTGTATAGATTGTGTAATGCAAACTTCAGTGGCAAAGGTTGTGATAATGCATTAGTTTTAAAGGTGATACGAACAGGATGTCTTCTGTAGTGAGAAGACAGTATGCTTTAATTTTTTTTTTTCCAAAGTGAACATCAGCAGAACCAGCAGGTAACCGCTGTTTCGCTGGATTCGTCCTTCAGGCGACTACGTGCTCCTCAAACTCGATTGGTGAGATTAACGCCCTCCCAACCAGAGGCTCTTACGCGGCCTGCAGACGAAAATGCTGAGCGTTGAGACTGTTTCGTACATACCACACACCTCGCAGACATAACCAGCCACACCAAGACACACTGCGGTTCATTTGCATAGCTGACCTTTCACCCTTGCTGTACACGCGTACTCTGTATGTATGTTGCCGTTCGAACAAAGAAAATGAAGTCACTGCGACATAATACAGACTAAAACTTTGGCAGCGGTTTCAATGTCAGTTTCATCACGGTGGTTTCAGTGTTCGGACAAGTCCACCATACACACCGCGCCACATCTGCTGAGCTCAAAATCACAGTGCACGGGATTTACAGCTGATTGATAAATGAAATAACAAATCTGAACGGATTTAAGACGAGAGCCTATGGGTACAGCTTTGTTGTTAGCTGAACTGCTCACCAGCCTAACGCCCTGCTGGTCTTACATTGGATACCTGTTTAACCTAATATTGTCCATGTCATTATAATAGCTCTGTGTGTGTGTATGTGTGTGTGTGTGTGTGTGTGTGTGTGTGCATGTGCATGCATATGCGCGTGCGCGTATCTGTGTGAGTCCTTACATGGCGCGGATGGGTAGACCCATGTTGTGTGCGTGCGCATGCATGTGTGATCTGCGGGTTTGTATGCGCACGCTCCTGCATGCACTCATATGTATACGTATATGTATATATATATATATATATATATATATATATATATATATATGTGAGTATGTGTGTGTGTGTGCGCGTGCGCGTGCGTGCGTGCGTGTGAGTGTGTGTGGGCGCACACGCATGTGTGTGTGTGTGTGTGTGTGTGTGTGCTCGCGCGCGCGCGCGCATGCGTGTGTTTGTGTTTTGTTATCTGCAGAAAATGGCTGTTCAGAAAAACAACAACAACAAAATAATGATGATAATAGTAATGATGATAGTAACAACAAGAAGAACGACAATAATGATGACATGGTTTCAATAACGGTTACTAACAACAGTAATGGTATGTAGATAATGATGATGATAATGATGATAACAACAACAATGATAATCAAGCTGATGATTGTGGTAAAGACGCAACCTAGTGATACATGTAGTACAGTCTGGGTTGAAAATCAAAATAGAGAATGATAATTGATAAGAAGTGACTAAACTTTCTGAAAGTGTTGCTCAAATTTCCTGACCAACACTGCAGGTGCCTGCATCTCTCGGGCCTGGTTGATGCCGGGATATATTATGAAAGGAAGCGTAGAGTAAAGCCCTGTCATGTAGTCTCAGACCGAAATGAAATTCGTAGCATCATGTTAATCATCCTCATTCTCATCGATCAGCATAAAAAAAGTCTCAGGTTCTGTGGCCCTTCATGCTTTGCTCTTATTGTGACCTCGATGTCCTCTTCACGTCTGTGGCCTTGGTTTGGTCCGTCGGGATCACCGGTATCGGCGAGTCCATGGCGGCTGTCGTTGGACGGACGTGGTGGCGCCCTCCGGAGGGAGAGCTCACTCACGCCGGCTCCGCAGACTAAGCAATTATTGTCGTCAGTAGTAGTAGGTGGTGTCCTGCTTATGTTAGATCAGAGCAGGCACCACTGAACACCACCGAAGTGACTCGGCAGCAGTACAGTGTCTCCTCCGGTGGGTTGCCTCTTGACGACTTGACATTGGCTGCTCCCTGTGGACTGCGGGGCTGCGGCGGGGCGACCGAGCTGTGGCTGTGGACGGGGTGTCGGAATGAACGGCATGGGTGTACTGCCTCTGAGGTGGCGCACAGGTTGGGACAGCAAAAAAAAAAAAAAAAAAAAAGTAGTGAATAAGCAATAATTGAAAACACATTTACAGGAGAAGATGTGAATATGCAATAAAAGAAAAGTATATTACATGGAATAGTGGAAACAGGATTAAAAACAAGAAAACAAAAACAAAACAAAAAAAAAAAAAAACAAACGGAAAGACAACAGTGCTTTAATATTGATGTTGATACCATCACGAAAACGTTTATATTTTACCCAGCGGACGTACGCGTACCATTCTTATTGATCGTCGTTGTACGGAAGTAGCTTGCTTGTACATGGTCCCAAGGCTCATACTAGACAAAACCGAGTTTTCTACGTTCAGGTAATTTTTATGTGTTTGAATGCGCTTCAACGTCCAGTGTTTTAATTCTCTGCATGTTTAAAGTAATAAATATTTTGTATTATCGAATTCATAACTCAACTGGTATCAGTGAAAATAATCACCATTTCGGAGGGGAGGCGATTCCGTTTCAGAAAAGAAGACTGTCCTAATCTGCCAAATATCCGCTCGCAGTGTAGCGGATAGGTGCTTGAAATAGCGTTGTTCAGCCCGTCAGACCCTGAACTCCACTACGTCTGTGGGGTTCATTAATGGAGCCCCGCAGACGTAGCAAGTTTCGGGGCTTGACGGGATGAGCCACTCGGTTTCAAGCATTGGCAGTTGCGAGCGGATAGTTGGCAAGTTAGAATAATGTTCTATTCAGGTTATCTTCCCCAGCCAATATCGCGTAAGCGGCCTACAGAGGAAGGAGGTATTTACCGTGTTGAGATAGTTTGCAGACACACCACACACTGCGGACGTACGCCAGACATAATATAACATAATATGTAATACAACATGGTAGGATATAATATAATACAATATACATTTTCGACGTGACCCTTCACTGGCTGCTTTAAGGGTGCCGTTGGATTCTGTTTTGGAACCCTTGGTGGTGAGAATACCACAGAATAATAGACTGTAGTATATCACCATTAATTTTGATGCCAAGTGAACACCAACACAATCGGCCGTGTCTTACTGATGATTCCGAATCAGCGGTCGAAATGCCTCTGTGCGGGTGATTTGGATGGTTCTGTTTTCAAGATGGACTCGGACGGTCCCCATTTGCTGCTAGTAAAGGATTTTATAGCCGTAATCTAGCGCTCTAACTTTTCACTTTTCATTCCCGTTTTCTTTCTGTCCTACCCCTCACCCCCCCCCCCCCCCCATCCCCGTCCTTTCTTTCGTTTTTAATCTTTTCCAAGTCATTGTAATTATATGTGTCTAAATACCCCCCACCCTCCCATCTCTCTCTCTCTCTCTCTCTCTCTCTCTCTCTCTCTCTCTCTCTCTCTCTCTCTGTCTGTCTCTCGCTGTCTTGTTCTCTTCCCTCCTCTCTCACCTACTTTTCAATCACATCTTTCATCATTCTTTTCTGCGCTAATTAGGGGTAAAAGGCATGGGAAGAATGTACAATGAATAAATTGAAACAAGCACAACTCGACTTGAAAAAAAAAAAGTGGATGGTACTTTGGTCATTCGGTCGGCTTTGATTTTCTCAAACTATTACTTTCATGCCACTATAGTGGTACTGAGACATACAAAGCAGATTTTATTTATCCCCTTACAATCAAAGATACATTTCACCAGGTTTTTTTTTTTCGTGAATAGGCAGATTGTAGTTTGCTTTCTCGGCCAGAGCTACCATAACACCACTTGTAAGAAAATGCTACGGGAATGAGTTAAAGCGACGAATGTAGAAGGCCAAATTAAACAAATTACATTATAGAAAAAAAAAATCTAAAGAACCACAACAAGAATAAACAGGATCAAATAAGCAAGCGGAAAACATAAAAACATAGATGGAGAAAATAACAGACAGATCCAGACAGAAATAAACGACATACATACACACTATATAAACACACGCATGCGCGCGCGCACGCACACACGCACACACACACTACACGCACACACACACACACACACACACACACACACACACACACACACACACACACACACACACACACTCTCTCTCTGCTTGCGCGCACGCGAGTACACACACACACACACACACTCTCTCTCTCTCTCTCTCTCTCCCCCCCCCCCCCCCCCCCCCCCCCCCCCGCCCTCTTTCTCTCTCTCTCTCACACCACACACTACACACTCACCACACCAGATACTACCCGCGCGCGCGCGCACACACACACACACACGGGCGCGCGCACACACGCACGCAATCACGCACGCAGGCACGCACGCACGTGCACACACACACACACACACACGTACGCAACAGTCGCACTGCCCCCCCCCCCCCCCCCCCCCCCGAGGAGGAGGGACATCCTGTCAATTGTTTAGTTACCCTATTTGTGATTTTCTTCTTGTACAGTCAATAGGTTTCTTTTCTGTATCTTCTTGTACGATGAATTATCGAGGGAGGTAGGTTTGCAGTCCAGCATGTATTAAACCTTTTATTATGTCCTTCCTTCATTCCTTTCTGTACTTCTTTCATTCACCACAGTATCTGTTCTGATACACTCCCCCCTTTTTCGTCCCGTTCTACATTTGTTTCGTTATAGGTCTGCTTGTGATACCTTGATGTGTACTTACTCAGACATCCATCATCACAGTCTTTGTTAGCTTATATTAGCACCTTAATTCAGAATTTAAAAAAAAAATCTAATATATGCTTATGGCATGTTTGGAATTCTGATTTGGTATTCGGAACGGCATGCTCGCCAAGGTGTGCAATGGGTGCAGGGATGAAATGGGGGGTGGGGGTAGACGGGGATGCCGCTAAGAAAGTAAGGAAAAGGAAGCTCAGGCAAGAACACGAAATGAAAAAATGGAAGTTGGGACTGCCCCAAACAAATGTAGGTCAATCGGCCAGTTGAAATCAGTATTCAGCTATCCAATATTGGTCTCACACAACCTATCTGTGCTGTTTTAGAATTGACCACTGGCCTCCTGTTGTGGTTGAACAGCCCTCAAGGTTTGGTCGACCACAACAGCAATCCGCACCGCTGGCCGATTGTGTGATGGGAATACTCTCGGACATGAGATCGCATGGCTGCAGACCTTCTGCACTCCACATTCTGGAACCAGCAGGGAAGGGGATGGGCTGACCAGGGACTGTTGTGCTTTTCACTGATTGCATTGTAAGCCCCAGCTGCTGTAGCTGACGAATAAGGGGTGTAACAAGAACGTACATATTTCACATGTGAAATAAAAAATTCTATTTATCTTAAGAAATTGGGGATTTCGGGAATAATTTCTAAAATAAGGAAATTCCAGAAAAAAAATCAGGAGAGTTAGCAGCTTCGCATACTACAGCGTATGGTAGTGATGTGACTGTGCTGAGAGCTCGCGACCAATAGAGAGCGGACAATAAATATACCTCAGAGATAATGGGGGATGAAGATGGGTGCTGGATGTGATTATGAAACATGCTCCACATTCAAGCACCCTGTCTTACCCACCCCCCTCCCCCCATTCTTGTGCTGCACGCTCTCACACACTCTTGGTCATAAAAAAATATGAGCATTTGTGGCATCCTCGACCCGAACACTAAAGATTCGGTATTCTCTGCATAAAATGAGTAAAAAGAAAGAAAGAAACAACAACCCCAGGCAGTACTCTAGACAAATTCGCTTGGGATCTCCTTTCATAACTCTGTTTTAGTACAACTAGCTGGCCCTTGATGAACGAAAACTTCAGTTGGTTGTATCAATTTTTACATCATTAATTCAGTCTTTTAAACCCAAAATCGGTAGAATGTTAGCAGCATTGAGATAACATTCGTGTTCACAGCGTAGTGTTTGCTGTTTGTTCCCAAGCTGATGTTGCCAAGTGTGACAGTTGAGTTGGTAGTTCTTTGCTTTTCTCATTTTCACGATGAGGACGGGCAACCTTGTCTGATTCCGTAGTTCACGTTAAAAGGCTCGGAAATATGGCTTCCATGATTACAGATGACGACTCCATGTGTCAAAACAGATACCATTTTTTTTTTTTAGTTTTAGCCTAAAATCAAAAACCTCAAACACTGCCTTGTTCTGTCCTATAAGTTGGCTGAAAATAATATGCTGAAACACACCATAAAAGTTCTTATTAAAAAAAAAAAACCAATTTTTTTCCAAGGCCACCTTTGCATTATCATGATTTCACTTGCTTTATTTCAAAGTTCAGTATCTGTGGAACGAGCACGATTAACGCTCTGACAGTTCAGGCCATGAAAGCGCACGTGCGCACGTCTGTGTGTATGTATGTTTGTGTGTCTTTCCCTTCTCCCCTTTTCCTCAATTTCTATTGATCACGTCAGTTTCATTTTAAATATTATCCCATCACCCGTGCTACCTACTATCTGTTCTCACCCATTGGATTAAAAAAAAAAAAAATCATTCTCCCACTTCCTCCTTCATGTAACATTCGGAGCACATTCTCTCTCCTTGCGTCTCTTTTTCTACCCATATAATTTTTAAAGGACTGGCTGATAGAAATGCGGTCATCCTTCGCAGTTTTGTGTTTCACAAAATTATCCCCTGCCCACTCCGTCCTTGATATTTGAATCACCACCACCACAGTTCCACTGAAACTGATACTACTACTACTAATAAGTACTTTTTCACTGCCCCCCCCCCCCCCCCCCCCCCCCCCCCCCCCCCCCCCCCCCCCCCCCCCCCCCCCCCATTTATTTTCCAAATGAATAACATTGAAGTCAGGTTATGTTATAGTCGAGCCGTCCATGAATTGTAGCCGCAGGAATTCTTGTCTGTGTAGACGTCACATTGGCAGGTGTCAGTTTGAATCATAATTTTCTGATAGATTCATTCCGCCACCACACACACACACACACACACACACAACACAACCCTAAACACAGAAACAAATTTGCATTCCGTTCGCAACAGACGACAAGAACAGTGCAACCTTGAACACCGTTCAAAGAGTTTTGTACAGTGGCGCGGCTTGAAGTCGGCGGAGAGATGCATATGTTATCAACACCTCTCTCTCTCTCTCTCTCTCTCTCTCTCTCTCTCTCTCTCTCTCTAGAACAAGAACAAGTCGTACAGGGCGTACGTCTCAAGTTTCCTGTGACACTATTGATTTTGTCCTTTCAGCTTCCCACAGGTTGTTAAGCGCTCTTCGTCTGTCTCTGTCTCTCTCTGTCTCTGTCTGCCTCTGTCTTTCACACTCTGTCTCTCTCTGTCTGTGCGCGTGCACACGCTTGCTTGTGTGTGTGTGTGTGTGTGTGTGTGTGTGTGTGTGTGTGGAGAGTGAGAGAGAGAGAGAGAGAGAGAGAGAGAGAGCACGTATCATCTTTCATTCAGTTTTCGCATCTTTCTCTCTCCTCAATGTCTGTGGTACGTTGTGAAGGCTCGAAGCGGTGAGGTGACTTGCTGTCTTGGGGGGGGGGGGGGGGGGGGGGGGGGGGGGGGGGGGGGGGAATATGCACATATCATCTTTCATTCAGTTTTCGCATCTTTTTCTCTCCTCATGGTCTGTGGTACGTTGAACGCTTGAAGCGGTGAGGTGGCTTGCTGTCTTTGACGTTTCTGCTTGTCTTGTCTTTTTTTTTTTTTTTTTTTTTTTTTTTAAATCTTTCTCCTCCTCCTTCTCCTCCTCCTCCTTCCCCCCTCCCTTCCTTCCCCTCTCTTCTCTTTCTTTTCCTCCCCCTCTGCCCCATTATCCCCCTCATCCGCCCTTTCCGTGTGAGTCTTTCTTTTTGGGTTTGAAACAAAGGGAAAAGAAGATCAGTGAAGTCGAACAGAATAACATGTGAAATGTGTATGTTGACTTATGGACGCACCTGGTCGGGGAGCTGTCATTAGATCCCCTTCTGTCGAGTTTTAAAATCATGTCAGTAGTGCCACCATCCATTTCCCACCGTGGAGTTAAACTGTTCACCCCTTTCCGTGTAGTTAAACTACTTGTAAAATCATGTCAGTAGTGTCATTTTTTAATCCCCGTCTGTGCAGCTAATTTTTGACATTTCAGTTGTGTCACTATCTTCGTAGATAAAGATTTGAAATGATGTCAATAGTGTCACTATCAATTCCTTCAATGAAGTAAAAGTTGTAAATCGATGTCAGTTATGTCACTGTTAATCCCTTTTGTTGATTTTTTTTCTTTTCTTTTTTCTTTCTTCTTCTTTTTTTTTTTTTTAAAATGATGTCAGTAGTGTCACTTAAATCCATCGGTGAAGTAGAAGTTGTGAAATGGTGTCAGTAGTGTCACCATTAGCCCGCTGCTATGAGGTTAGAATTGTTGAATGATATCAGTAGACTGGTTTCACACTCATTCCCTCTATAGGGGAAGGCAGGTTGTAAAGTGCTGTATCGTCGCTAATGTCACTGCTAATTTCTTCGTTAGGGTCGAGGTGTAGGATTCTGTACTGCCAATAATGCCCCTGTCCGGATATGCAACTGTGAAAGATGGACCCATTCAAACACAGATTCAGACCATCCCGCTGAACGTCCATGAATTCCATCCTTGTTTCCTTTGAGATATCGGGGGCTCTTTCAGCCCCAGGCCTCGTCGAAAGACTGCGTGGAATTTTTTTTTCTCTTTCTTTTTTTTCTTCTTTTTTTTTTTTTTTCAAATTCTCGTCTTTCTTTACTCTTTCTCTGCCTCTGTGGGTCATTCTTTGTTCACAGTCGTATTTTATGACAAGCCAGGGGTTTTTTGTTGTTGTAATCAGGTGACAAGGCCTTGAAAATTGTATACCGTTCGGGATGGATTTGAGTTGTTTATTCCCTAGAGTCTCTTGGCCGATACGGCATATTAAACATACAGATTTCAACATAAGTTAAGGACCACTTGCAATCTGTCTGACAAATGCAACACGCGCGAAACCAAAAATGTTTCATGTGTACAGATATTTAATTGCAACCCTTTGTGAATCAAATTAAGCAAATTCATTTGGATTGCGTAATGTTTTTGCAATGATAAAGCAATGTAAAGAGACCCACCCTGGGAAAAGAAAATCCACAAACATGTTTCTTTAATCTGTTCAAAACGGATGTGTCCACCCCCCGCGCAGCAACACAATCGAGACAGCGCTGCCTCATGGAGTTGATGGTGTTTGCGATGACGGCCTGGGGGATGTTTTCCCACTCCTGTCGCAGGACGTGCAGCAGCTGTTCCCGATTAGCTGGACGTGGGCGGTTTGCATGGACTCGCCGGCCAAGTTCTCCCCAGATGTTCTCGATTGGATTGAGATCTGGACTGTTCGCAGGCCATGCCATCCTGGTGATCCCAGCTTCCTGAATGAAAGTATTGACAGCCCTGCAGCGGTGTGGTGTGGCGTTGTCATCCTGGAGGACAGCTTGGGGTCCGATCTGCTGGAGGGTCGCTGTGACCAGAGGCTGTAAGATCTCCTGCGGGTAGCGCTGCCCTCCACATGGTAGAGAGGAGAGGAGTCCTGTAGTGTCGGCTGATGCCTTCCCAAACCATAATGGAGCCACCTCCAAAAGCAGCCGCCTCCTGGATAGCATCATCTTGCAGCTGCTCCTGTGGGCGCCCGCCACACCCTGATGCGGCCGTCTTTGGGGCTTACCAGGAAGCGCGATTCGTCGATGAACAGGACATGGCCCCAGTGAGCACGAGTCCACCTCAAATGGTCCTGGCACCAAGCAAATCGGCGTGCCCTGTGACCTGCAGTCAGCATGGGCTTCTTCACCGGACGCCTGAAACGCAAGGCGGCGGCATGTAGGCGACGCCGAGTGGTCTGCCCGCTTACTGCTGTGTGGTGGAAGCACGCAGTTGCTGACTCAAGGCATTGGCGGTGGTTGTCTGCAGAGGTACCGGTCCTCACGTTGTGTGGTTTTCTTGGGACGTCCTGGACGTGGCCGTTCATGGATGGTGCCTGTGCTTGATAGCGCTGTCTCAGACGGATGATACCGAGTGTGACACTTGCAGCCTTCTGGCCACCCTCTCGGACGCCTACTCCGTCCTGCAGCCAGGCGATAGCTCAGGCACGATCGAAATTTCTCTCAACTTTTCGTCTCGCTGGCATGTTGGTGTTGTGCTTCAGAACGGGTATTCGACGGCTTTTATGGCCATTGTGGTGAGCACAACGCGCACTCCCATACCTTCATGCTGTCACGTGCATCAGGATTTTCACCCATAGACAGTTTGAGTCAGTGTGCACGGATTGCTGACAAACAGCTTGTTTTGCCAAACAAGAGCACTTTTCTGCACGCTCAAGGGGAGTCAGTGCAGCTGTTGCATGCTTGGCGGTATTTATTGAGAAGGCCTGACGACTGTCGCGTTCAGAAACCTTAGCAATTACTAACCTCTATTTGATTTTGAAAGTACCTGAGGCATTCTGCGGTGTGGTCCACAACTTATGTTGAAGTCTGTATTTTCTTTCAAACAAAGCTTTTACATTAAGTTGTTATGCCTTTTCAGCCTGTGAACGAGAAGTGAAGCGGACAGGCCGGCGCTCTTAACACGACCAAGCATGATCTTTGTTTCCCGTATGAATTTGAGAGCCCTGGTCGCCATGGCTTTAATTAAAAACAACAACAACAAACTCCACGTCGTATAACACACACACACACACACACACACACCACACACACACACACACACACACACACACACACACACACACTCACAAACAGACACATACACGCACGCGCGCGCGAGAAACGGAAAAAGGAAGGAGACGGGGAAGTGGTTCTGAGGGCGATTCTTGAGACGTACGCTCGTAATACCTCCAAATCTTTTCAAGTACAAAGTCCACCACCTCCGCACTGTAATAAACAAAAATTGTGCGGAAACCTGGACAAGTGAATACTGGTTATTGTGGGAGCTGGTGGCTTAAAAAATGTGGAGGGGCCGAAAATAACTTACAAGAGGAAAGAGAAGGGGAAGGGAATTATAAAATAAGTAGGATGTAAAAAAATAAGAAAAGATGGGAAGAGAGAGGGAGGAAGATCGATGGTTGGCAACAGTAGGGCTAGGATGTTTTGGGTGCGGCCGAGGAAGGGGCTGGTGGTGGGGTTGGGGGGTGATGGTGGTGGGGGGGGTGATGGTGGTGGGGGGGGGGGGGGGGGGGTACTGAGCTCTAAGGGGGAGAGAAAGAGACAAGCGGAGATGACTTTAGTTCCTGATGTGATGAAAGGGAAATCTGAACACGATGATGAAGAAGTGGTAAAAGGATTTAAAAGAGAGTTAGCAGCACTGGGAGAGGACTTGGGGGAGAGAGAGAGAGAGAGAGAGAGAGAGAGAGAGAGAGAGGGGGGGGGGGGGGGGGAAGCACTGCCGTTAGCTTCTGAACTGTCGGAACCGAAACTTGCACTGTGATGACAAATCAGAATAGCGTAATTGTGGTCATGCTGAAAGCTTTGTTGAGGGTGGTCCATGCTGGTACTGCTTATTATAACTACATTGCACTGGGCACTGTCTTCCTGTGATGCGAATACAATCGATGTGATGTCTGCATCCACCAAGGTGATATGGCAGACAGCTGTAACCATCCAAGGAGAGTGGGGATGGGGGAATCTCAACACCACCACAGCTATACCTTCACACTAATAATACCATCAGATGGACGTCAAAAATAGCAATTTTGATGATGTGGGATTCGAACTTTTAGCTTCTGACGACGATTTGTACACTTTACCGTTGAGCTATCCGGGTACCTTGGTTCCTTTGCTGTTCAGAACCGTTGATTTATATGCTGTGTGTCGATGATCAGATTATTCTGCCTCTCACCTCCATTCTCCCATTTCTTCGAATAATGAGCAAACAGCAGCATGGAAAGAAAAAAGATGAACGAGCATTGGAGTGGGTTGAGAGAGAGAGAGAGAGAGAGAGAGAGAGAGAGAGAGAGAGAGAGAGAGCAGTGAAATTTATTGGCTTTTAGTACAGAGAGAGAGAGGGGACGGGGGTAATTTATGGGCTTGCTAGGAAAGACCGCCACCCCACACCACCAGATTGCAGATAACACCAAAGACGAGGAAGAGAAACTTCATTGTTACTCTTTTGTGTAGTAACAGGAATGAGGAACTAAAACGAGAGCACAGGTTGAAGAATCTGTGTCAGAAATTACGTTCGCTGAAAGCAACGAGTCCAAGATACCGCTGGAATCGGAGGAATAGCAATCCCAACAGAAACAAGACTGATGTGTGAAGGAGGAGAAGCAACAGTGTGAAGAAGATAGATATGTAAACATTTTTTTTAAATTGTCGTTGACTGAAATGACGGACCAAACAGCGACGGCACAACATCTGTTTTTGGAGCATTTACGGTATCATCAGCATGGAATGTCGTGGGATCCCAACCATTCGCAATTTCCTGTGCTGTATAGATCAACCCCCCCCCCCTCCCCCTCACACACACACACACACACACACACACACACACACACACACACACACACACACACTGTGTAGCCGTTTTGGGAAAAAAAAAGTATGAGCTAACAGGCATGGGCTGAGAGATAAAAGAGTTAACGAAGAGCAGACATAGGATGAGTGATGACTGGGTAGTGTGGGGTCGCTGGAGGCAGATACGATAGTTCCAGTCCAAAGATAGCAAACGATGTACTACAGAGAGAGAGAGAGAGAGAGAGAGAGAGAGAGAGAGAGAGAGAGAGAGAGAGAGAGAGAGAGGCGTGCCCATCGACTTTAAGTTTTCAGTCAGTCTGTGTGTGTGTGTGTGTGTGTGTGTGTGTGTGTGTGTGTGTGTGTGTGTGTGTGTGTGTGTGTGTGCACGCGTGCCTATGTGCGCGTGCTGTTATTGGTCTATGGTGCGTATATGCTCGCGTTTGGTTACATTAATTTAATCGAAGTTTTAGAAACAACTGTCGTTAGGAAAGAAGTCGACATAGAAGAACCCCCCCTCCCCCGCCCCCCCCCCCCCCTCTCTCTCTCTCTCTCTCTCTAGTACATCGTTTGCTTTCTTTGGCCTGGAACTATCGTATCTGCTGAGAGAGAGAGAGAGAGAGAGCGAGAGAGAGAGCGCAGTCGTCAAGGGCCTGAATACAACTCGAAACACACGCTTCCTAAAATCTTTGCATACACGCAACAAGTTGAATGTTTACGCTGCGCTATAAGCAGCAAGTTCGGGTTTTCCGAGAAAAAGGCTTCTTGGTGGAACCAAGTGATCAGGCAAATAGCTGTGGCTTGGCTTCTGAGTAGAGAGCTTCAAAATAACTGGGTGCTCTTGAGACAGCCAGTTCTTTACGCGTCACATCAGCTGCGCGCGCGCGCGCGCGCGCGTGTGTGTATGTATGTGTGTGAGAGAGAGAGATAACAAACAAGAAAAAAAAAAAAGGGGGGGGGGGGGGGGGGGAGGCAGTCTTCATCCAGACAGGACCTTTAGAGGTCTGAGTACGATTAACGATGATACAATCTTCATCGGTGATGTATACAGTTTATCGTGCGTCGTTTGATTATTGGATTTATTGTATTCTCGAACGCTTTTTCCCAGCAGAACTTGGGAGTTCATGAAGATAAATAAGATTCAAATGGTAGACATGTACACAAATAGCTGTATGAATTCATCGTTTGCACACGAGTGAACTCGCATGCACACAATCGCGAGTGACCCCGCATCAGCGCGCACCCCAACTCCCATCTTTTTCCCACACACAAATACTTAATGAAACCAGCTAATGTCGGGTTAACCGAAAATTGTACTGACACATAACAGGATAATAAACTGGGATGAATTTCGGGTTACAATATCTTACACAATTCCAACCACCGGTTCCTGGACACATCATTCTGAATTCACGAAAATTCCGATAAACTAAAATCACCCTCCCCTCTTTTTCCCTCTCACCTCCCCCCCCCCCCCCCCCCCCCCTCCCCCATCCGTTTCCATTCTTCCTATCTCCTACTGCGTGTCTTTTCCGATCAAGCATTTCATAAAGTGTGAAGTAAAACACAAAGTAAAACACACAGCGCACAGACATGCTCACCAACAGCTAGCTGATGACAGCTATTCGCAACGTTGTATTGGTAACGTCTAGTTTCACTATGCTGACCGCAAACCGCAAACGCTGTACGTATGCACAAGCCAGGAAAGATGGCAAATCGGTGTATTTTTTAAGGGGACAACTGACTGTGGGACCTAGAAAACCCGATCCACGGACTTACGCCGAGGTGGCCGCAGCGGACACGGTGATGAAGACGACGACAGCAGCGACTACGACACCACACCAACGGTGATGACGCGAAACGAATCGGATTCGTACCCTGTAGGGACAATATGAAGACTTTCGGAGATCTGTCAACGACACAAGGCCGGTCTGGTGTGTGTACACATGAAGGGGATTCCCCTGCTGGGGGGGTCACGTGGTCGATCCGTCCAATCGGCGACATGTGGTACACAGTAACCGACGGGGAGGCGGGTCAAGGACAGGGTCGGGTTCCCGTGTCAGTGATACCGGTGTCGCGGAAAGTGACAGTCAGTCTCGTGGTGCACGTGGTGGCAAAGGGGGGATGAACCGAACACAGCAACAACCTGGCCTGCACGGTTACCTTCGTACTAGTGACAGCAAATGTGGTTCAGTGACAGAGAGTAACCTCCGCTCGTCTGCCAAATGACATAAAACAAACTGTAACGTACCTGGTTTTTTCCTTTTTGAATTATAATATTGAAAATTTGTTCGATAAAACTAAATGACGTTTCTTTCCTTCAATATGTTACCTCATTTGATTTTGTGTGCCTAACGGAGACCTTTGTTGATAGATTCATTGATGTAAACAATGTTTTAATGACTTTATCATATTTAACGCCCCTGCTAAAAAAACTCTCTTCCCACGGTCGAAGGTCGGGTGGTGTGCTTTTTCTGGTTAAAAAATGTTTCTCTGATTTTGTCGATGAAATTAAGCTTGAATGTGATAATGCGATCGCCGTTAAGATAAAAAGGGAGTTGTTTAATATTGATAAAGATATCGTCATTATTCCTTGCTATATCGTCCCAGAAGGAGGACCTGCATATGATTACACCTATTCAAAAAATGGCATACATATCCTCGAAGAAAATGTTTTGCAGTGCATCAGTACTGACAATATTTATATGATAGTGTGTGGCGATTTGAATGCAAGAACTGGGAAGTGAACAAATGAAAATGGAAGATATGAGGAATTATGTGCCAGCTGATGACTGTGATGATGAAGAGAGAGAATGGGTAACACGTTCTTCAAAGGACAAGGTAGTTAACAACTTCGGCAGATCGTTACTTGAATTTTGTCACTTGTTCGATTTAGTGATAGTTAATGGATCATGTGAGAATGATGTGGATGGTGAATTTACCTTTGTGTCAACTCAGGGATGCAGTGTCATTGATTATTTTATTGTGACTGACGAGCTGCTGAAATTTTGCAATCTACATGTTAGTGATAGGTTATATTCCTGGCATTTTCCAGTTGAATTGTTCTGGAATAAAAACCCAACGGCAGATGACAAACACTGCACACCAGATTTGACACATAATCAGGAAAAGATCGTATGGCTGGGTGATTTCGTTGAAGTATATAAAGCTGAATTAGAATCCAAGAATTTAAGGAGTGTTTAAAACGTGCTAGTGAAAACATTAATATTGACGTTAACAGTGCGGTGGAAATATTTACTAATGCTATGTATGGATCTGCAACATGTATGGTGAGGGTAGTGGGGGTGAATGTGAAAAAATCTAGTGAATGGTTTGATTACGAATGTAAACACAAGAGGAAGGTTACGAAAGGGTTGTTGCAAAAAAAAAAAAAGTTTTCGTAGAGCCAAATCATTAGAATATAAAATAACACAACAAGAGAGGCATATATTAAAGAAAGAAAAGAATATTCTGATTTAAAAAAAGAAAAAAAGAGAAAATGGGATGAAAATAAAATTAATGAATTGAAAAAGTCAATTGACGATCCTAAGCGATTTTGGTCAACAATTGGGACAATCAATAAGAAAAGAATAGTGTATAATGGTATCAGTAGTCAACAGTGGCATGATCACTTCTTCAACGTGTTTAAAAACCTTGATTGTTGTGATCATGAAGACATAGAATCTGAAGATATCATCAGGGAAGAAACCGATGAACCGCTCTTTAATGATCCCATCACCAAACAAGAGGTTATTAATGGTATTTGTAATCTGAAAAGTGGAAAAAGTGCTGGACCAGATAAAATTGTAGGGGAAATGTTTAAAAATGCGAATTCAACTGTATTCGATTTTCTTATCACTTTGTTTAATTATATTTTTGATAATGGGATATTCCCAAAAGAATGGTCAAAGTCAATTATTGTTCCAATTCATAAAAAAAGGAGATATAAATAACCCAGATAATTATAGAGGAATAACCTTAACAAATGTAGTAAGCAAAATTTATACACATATTTTGAATAAAAGGTTAACTCTTTGGTCTGATAATGAAGGAAAAATAGTTGAAGAACAGGCTGGCTTTAGGAAAAACTACAGTACAATAGATCATATTTTCTCACTATATGCAATGGTGCAAAAACATCTTCTTCAGAATACTAAATTATATGTTGCTTTCGTAGACTTCAAGAAAGCCTTTGATTCTGTTAATCGAAAAATTTTATGGAACGTTCTAAGAAAGGCCGAAATCAATGGGAAAATGTATAAAGCTCTTAGAGGAATTTATGATACAGTATTTTCTTGCGTTCGTGATAAAGGTATATTCTCAGAAATGTTTGACTGCCCTCGAGGTGTCAAACAAGGATGCTTGCTGAGCCCCCAGTTATTCACATTTTTTATAAAACGAATTAGCTATATAGAAATCAATAAAAGTGGCAAACACGGTATACAAATGATTCCAAATGCGGTCGAGATTTTCTTGATGTTATTCGCAGATGATGTCATTCTCCTTTCTGACACTGTTGTGGGTCTTCAAAACCAACTTAATATTTTGAAAAGGGAAGCAGACAGATTGCAACTTACTATAAATCTTGAAAAAACTAATATTATAGTTTTTAGAATGGTGGGATATCTTTTTCTATATGAGAGATGGTGGTATGGGGGAATAGAAGTAAAAGTAACAAATCATTATAAATATCTAGGAATGATATTTACAACAAAAATTAAGTTTAAGCATGGGATGGTCAGAAACGTACAAAAAAGGGAAAAAGGGTGTAACACAGATACTACGATCTTTAAAAAAAAAACTAAATTCAACTGAACCATCTATCTTTTGGAAACTTTTCGACTCACAAATTGAACCTATACTAACATATGCATCAGAAGTGTGGGGCTTATCTGATAACCACCTAATGGAAAATGTCATACATTTGCAGTTAAACGTTTTATGAATGTTCCATTACATTCCTCAAATAAAATTATCTACGGAGAATCAGGTAGATACCCACTTTACATAAGAGCTCAGGTCAAGTGTATAAGATATTGGTTAAGATTGCTAAAATTACCATTAACGAGATTATGCAGACAAGCTTATGTAATGTTGCTACAACAACATGAATCAGGAAAATCCAATTGGGTTACAAAAATTAAAAAACTTCTAACAGAAAACGGTTTTGGTATAGTTTGGTTAAGTCAGGAAGTGGGGGACGAAAATTTGTTCATTTCAGAACTGAAAGATAGACTAATATGCATTTTTCAACAAAAAATCGGCATTCGCAAATGGAAGGAAAAGAAAAAGTATAACTGGTTTCTTGAATTCAATAGTAATTTGCAGCAGGAAAGGTATCTGTGTTTATAACATATAAATGGCATAGAGACATGTTCGCCAGATTTAGAACTAGAACTTTGGGTCTGAATGCAAACAAAATTTGGTTTTTTTTTCCACGATCAGAAAATGAGAATGTATGCAAAGTCTGCACAATGAATGCTATTGAAGATGAATACCATTTTTTGTTCAAATGCAAAGCTTGACGATGTCCGCAAAAAGTGTAAAATTTTTCAGACGACTGTTGCGAACAGACAGAGAGTAAGTGAGATTTTATCTCTTGACAACGAGGACCACATAGATCTTTAGCTATGTTTATCGCTGAATCCTACAAAATCAGACATATAAAACTTCAGTCTGAAAACAATACTTTTCGTGCAAGTATTACTTACGGGTTTTTCGGTAACCCCTTATGGACTTTAATTTGTGAATTGATATGATTTTTGCTGCCCAAGAGTTTTTCTAACTTGACCTAGATTGAGGACAGTGAGCTTGTGTTCCTATTTTATTATGTTTTTGCTTGTTGACTCTATTATGAAGGAATGTTTTTACTTGGTTTACTAGCTTGTCCTTCACAGCCATTTATGAAATTGCTCAAAAATGTATTTGAGACTGTGTTTCTACCCATGACATAAGGGCTATTAGCTGTTGTCATTAAAGGCTATCTGCTGAGAGAGAGAGAGAGAGAGAGAGAGAGAGAGAGAGCGAGAGAGAGAGCGCAGTCGTCAAGGGCCTGAATACAACTCGAAACACACGCTTCCTAAAATCTTTGCATACACGCAACAAGTTGAATGTTTACGCTGCGCTATAGGCAGCAAGTTCGGGTTTTCCGAGAAAAAGGCTTCTTGGTGGAACCAAGTGATCAGGCAAATAGCTGTGGCTTGGCTTCTGAGTAGAGAGCTTCAAAATAACTGGGTGCTCTTGAGACAGCCAGTTCTTTACGCGTCACATCAGCTGCGCGCGCGCGCGCGCGCGTGTGTGTATGTGTGTGTGTGTGAGAGAGAGAGAGAGACAAACAAGAAAAAAAAAAAAAAGGGGGGGGGGGGGGGGCAGTTCTTCATCCAGACAGGACCTTTAGAGGTCTGAGTACGATTAACGATGATACAATCTTCATCGGTGATGTATACAGTTTATCGTGCGTCGTTTGATTATTGGATTTATTGTATTCTCGAACGCTTTTTCCCAGCAGAACTTGGGAGTTCATGAAGATAAATAAGATTCAAATGGTAGACATGTACACAAATAGCTGTATGAATTCATCGTTTGCACACGAGTGAACTCGCATGCACACAATCGCGAGTGACCCCGCATCAGCGCGCACCCCAACTCCCATCTTTTTCCACACACAAATACTTAATGAAACCAGCTAATGTCGGGTTAACCGAAAATTGTACTGACACATAACAGGATAATAAACTGGGAATGAATTTCGGGTTACAATATCTTACACAATTCCAACCACCGGTTCCTGGACACATCATTCTGAATTCACGAAAATTCCGATAAACTAAAATCACCCTCCCCTCTTTTTTCCCTCTCACCTCCCCCCCCCCCCCCCCCCCCCCCCCCCCCCCCCCCCCGTTTCCATTCTTCCTATCTCCTACTGCGTGTCTTTTCCGATCAAGCATTTCATAAAGTGTGAAGTAAAAACAAAAGTAAAACACACAGCGCACAGACATGCTCACCAACAGCTAGCTGATGACAGCTATTCGCAACGTTGTATTGGTAACGTCTAGTTTCACTATGCTGACCGCAAACCGCAAACGCTGTACGTATGCACATGCTTTCCGCCGAAGTTAATCTGCTCGCGTCTCGCCTGTCAGTGCCACCCACACCTGGCCTCTCCGCTGGCAGCCGAGGCTAATTCACGTAATGGCCTCTTCCTGGAGACTCGTGTACTCCGCCTCACTGAATGGCCCAACTCTTGGGTTTAAGTGCGCTTCTCTCTTTTGAACCATAATAGCAAGGCCCCATAACTTAGCAACTGCTCGAATAAGACATGTTGGAGGAAAATTATCTAAATGTAGCGTAGATTTAACGTCTTACATAACTATGAAATTGCAGGAAAGTTGTCTGGTTTTGGGGCCGGTATGTCCTACATATAATTATGAAGTTGTGGGAGGATTGTCCAGTTTTTGTCGTGGATGTCTTTCATAATTATCCAGTTGTTTGATTTCAGCGGTTTGCCTCGATGAGGATGCCACATTGTTAAAGAATAAAATACACTGTATCTGAAACTTTTAAATTTTTTTTTCCAAAAGCACTGTGACATGACAGGTTTTTAGCTATGATATGGTGACAAAGTGGTGAAAACTGAACACACTGTCCACAGTGGACACTAGCGGTCAGTTTTGCAGTGATTTTGTTTTTGCCCGTGCGGTTTTTAAAACGTTTGTTTTGGCATTTTAAATGCGTTTTTTTCATTAGTATTTTATGTTTATTTTAAAAAACTGGAACTGAGAAATCTAGGGTAATGCTAGGCGCTTTCAGTATAGCCTGGTGATATATGCGGTAAGGTGTCAATTGTTTAGCCAGACAGATTGTCTTTCTCTCAGCCTGTATACTTTTCCCTCAGTTTCAAATTACGGCCCAAATCGTTCTAAATAATTTGATAATATTACCCCAAAATACATTCTGTATGCAAAGCAAACACCTAATGTATTGCTAAAAGTAACGCAATAAAGAAAAAAACACCCCTTTCAACAACTCAAAACTTTTTATTTTGTTCTCGACTTCTAAATTGTACATACAGTGATAATCTCATAGCTTAAACCTGTTTTATTTAGTTCTTTCGGCCCAATATCTGGCTGGTTCTGGTTAGGATAGAACTTCGGTGTTCATTTAGTGTTTGTCTTCATAGTTAGATGGAACGTTCTCCTTCTTCATCCTCTTCAATTCCTAAGAGTGTCTGGTTGACATTACTGCACACCTCCTCATCGGCTCCACACAAACACATCTCGGAGCAGTTGAGGCCCTGCGACCAACAGGAACAGTGTGATGTGCAACTGGTCTTCGTGCACCCCACATTTGATGAGGTGAGTAACGGTGGCTGGAGCTGGAGGATCCCTTGTTGGTACTGGTACTAGCCTGTCCCCCTCTTCCTGCCACCCGTAGGTTGTTGCTGGTGGTAGCTGAGGGTGAGGAATGTCATCCTGACGCCACACCATGGCCTGGTAATGTGCCCTGGGCAATGGCTTCATGTAATGCTCCTCGTGTCGGCGGCAGGTTTTGAGCCTCTAGTTGTTTCTTGGTGAAAAGCCTCCATCTGAAATCACCAACATCCACCGCAGTGCTACCAGGCTCATAGAGCTGGCAAACAAATGTCTCAATGGCTCGTTCAGTGTCAACATCCAGCTTCTCGGACGTCCCTAAGGCAGTAAATGCAGATGCCACCTCCATGGAGCATCTACTAAGTGCTTACCAACAGGTCAGCTTCCCCTTGCCTGCAAATCGACCTGTTTACGTCAGCTCCAGCGAAGGCATGAACTCCTGGTAAGGCTTCAGCATTTGCATCACCAAGTGCATTCACTATTGGTCCCAATGATATTACTCGCTTCTTGTTCCCCACACCAGTGACAAAGTATGTGTTCCTGCAGAGCTGATGGTAACGGTGGATTGCAAGGACGAAAATGTCTGTCAGGTGACCGAATGTAGAGTTTTGTTGCTCCTCTTTGAACAGCATCTAGACTGTGCAGGATAAGTCTCGTGTCAGCTTCTTCTTGGGAGCTGCAGAGATGTTGAACATCCATGGAGTTTGAGAGGACCTCTTGCCGCGAAGTCACTATGAAGACCTTGAAGCATGTACTTCAGGTGGTGATATTTGTGGTAAAATAGAAAAATATATGAGCAGGCTAAGTAATATTTGTGGAAAAATACTACGAGGCTATGTGATATTTGTGGGAGATAAAGAATGAAAATATGCTACCAGGTTATGTGATCTAAATGGTTAATAAAGAATGAAAACATACCACCAAGCTCTGTGATCTTTGTGATAAATAAAAAAAATAAGAATATACTATCAGGCTATGTGATTTTTGTGGTAACCAAAGAGTGAAAAATACCACCAGGCTCTGTGATCTTTGTGGTAAATAAAGAATGAAAACATGCTACCAGGCTCTGTTATCTTTGTGATAAGTAAAGAATGAAAATATACAATCAGGCTCTGTAATCTTTGTGGTTAATACAGAATGAAAGTATACCATCAGGCTCTGTGATCGTTGTGGTAAACAAAGGGTCAGAATATGCTACCAGGCTCTGTGATCTTTGTGGTAAATGAAGAATGAAAATATACAACCAGGCTTTGTGATCTTTGTGGTAAATAAAGAATGAAAAAATACCACCAGGTTATATCACCTCTTCGTAACGAAGAATGAAAATATGAATCAGGTGGAGATCTTGGTAGTACAGGCAGAAAAATGTGTACGGTGATTATTGTGATTTGAAGAAAAAAAATGAAAACGTACTGTCATGTTGTTACCTTTGCAAGAGACGTCAAGTAAGTTAACATTACCAACCGTGACTGTTCTCTGAGAAGAAAGAGGGAGAGAGGGGAGGGACAGAGAATCTGCGCTGTCCATTCCTGTCCCAGGTGAAAGTATCAGATGGGCAAAAGATAACCTCCTTGTTCATGGGAGAGCACCATAAATAATTAAATTCATTGATGTCGGGTAGACTGAACTTGCCGGGCCTTCAAGGACGCGAACGTGAAATGGCAGACATATTCCTTGTCAGTAAATACTGTCGTTTTGGGCGGTGCTTCCTAGTCAATGTCAGATTCTAACAATAGTGTGTGAATAACAAACTGGAAATGTAGATATGTTAAAAGCGGGTTTTTGTTTTGTTTTGTTTTGTTTAGAATGCATGAAATATCGAGAGCTATTTATATAGAGGGAAAAGCTTTCTCAGAACAGAGTCATAGAAATGTGAAACTGTATTAGAATACAGACTTTTAAGTTGTTGATTGGAAGGAGCCGAGAGTTAGAGCTGTGCGAATTTCGGATGGCATGAAGAAAGAGCAGGTTTAAACATGGTGTTATAAAACTCTGAGAACATAAAACAGTGGAAGAATAGACTGGATGGAAGGGCTGTGATAAGTCTTGACGAAGCTCTATAAAATAAGAGCCAAGACAATAAAAATGGTGTTATAAAACTGTGAGAACATAGAACAGTGGAAGAATAGACTGGATGGAAGGGCTGTGATAAGTCTGAGGAAGCTCTGTAAAATAAGAGCCAAGACAATAAAAAATGTGTTTTGAAAACTGTGAGAACATAGAACAGTGGAAGAATAGACTGGATGGAAGGGCTGTGATAAGTCTTGAGGAAGCTCTGTAAAATAAAATAAGAGCCAAAAAATGAAAACTGTGAATAAAGAACAGTGGTGTTTGACTGGAAAAGGGCTGTGAGAACAGGAAGCTAGAAAATAAGAGCCAAGACAATAAACTGGATGGAAAACTGGGCTGTGAACAGTGGAAGAATCTGGATGGAAGGGCTGTGATAAGTCTGTAAGCTCTGTAAAAAGAGCCAAGACAATAAAAATGGTGTTTGAAAAACTGTGAGAACATAGAACAGTGGAAGAATAGACTGGATGGAAGGGCTGTGATAAGTCTTGACGAAGCTCTGTAAAATAAGAGCCAAGACAATAAAAATTATTGTAAATTGCCAACTTCGTGAAGACAGTTGTATGAATTCTGGTCCGAGTAACTGAATGGGTCACACATTGAAAAAAATAATCCTGATCCCACTGGATCTAATCAGATTATATGCGTTAGATGTTGTTACTTAGAGCAACAGTTGTCCCGGGTATACTAATCCTACTTGGACTACTCAATCTACACGTGATAAACTTAGTGAACATAATGTTAATGCAAATCTCTACAATTAATTAAAACGTACAGATTCTCTGTACCCGTATCCGATTTAATATTTTCATATGTATATATATGAAAATGTGGTAATGGAAATGAAATATACATAACACGTAACACCTGCATCAATACCGTCCTGCTAAGAAATACAAGGAAGCAGGGTGCAATTTGCGACAGTCAGTTGCATGTCCAAAGTCGTTCCCATGACATTATCTGTATTTGCTGCACAATGGGAATTTCCACAGCACTTTCTTCAGTCGCTGTCAAGTGTACAGAACTTGGCGAAGTACTTGGTCTGATACATAGAAATGAAAATCTATTTAAAAAAAAAAAAAAAAGACGACAATTAAATGGTCAAGTTTCTATAATTCAAGGTCCATCCGTTTGAAATCCGCTTCGTCATTAATACAAACAGGAATGCTATTATGGGCTACAGATGAACACAGAAAACATTATTTCCTCTCCTCCTTCGCCTGCACCATTGACGGTCTCTGATTCAGGTGTAAAAGCCGTCAAATTTTTCATACTTTTGCACATGACGACTGTTTTCTAGTCATTATGTAACATTGCTCTCTGGTGGAAGATGGTGGGGCATGTCGACAACGGTTCTGGTTCAGGAACATTCTGTGCCTGAATCCGAATGTGCTGATCGAACAGCTGCGAAGCAGGTGTAAACTGCCTACGATTTCGTGCGTGCGTGTAAACTCGGAAAGCGAAGATGGGCCAGTTGTATTTTTTTTTTTTTTTTTTGCATTCTTTTCAACTCTCTCTGTGTCTCTGTCTCCCTCTCCCTCTCTCTCTCTCAACACATGCGCGCGCGTGCATGCGTGTAGTCAGAATGCAAATTGATCTCCAGCGCTCGACAACTCGAAGCAAATATTAGATCAAGCGGCAAGAAGACTCCATTTGTCCAGTGGGTTATAGACTGAGAGAGCGATAAGTCGCAGAGGGATAAGTCTCAGCGAGCTGTCCGCACTTCCTCACCACCCCCCACTCGTCTCTCCACCAATCACCAGTTACGTTCCTTGCCCCATCCTCTCCCACCCCCATCCCCTTCTTTTCCCCTCCCTCCAATCACTTCTTGCTTTTTTGTGACACTGAAAGTCTGTGTCAGTAATGGGAAATGCGGGATGCATTTTGATAACCACTTTGACACGTCGTAGGCATACTTGTTTTGAGATCAGCCAAACTTATCTTAGCCCAAAAGCAAGTGGTTTAATTCCGCGCAGATGTCTGATGTTTGTGGTGGATACACGATTGATTAAGTATGGCGTGAACTCTCCTTACGGAAGTTAGAGACGGTTGAGCTTCTGAGTGCGTTTTTTTTCAGATCCAGGAATAGAGTGTTGGTTGTGGCCGAAGCTTTCATCTGCCACAGCCTGGTGAAAGAGCTTTTAACCTGTCACGGCAGAAGGCTACAATGAGATGGTGGGCGGAAGGGGAGGAGGGATTTTAAAACACCGGAAATGCGGCTTCCCGGAAATGGGACTGCGTTGAAGACCTGTCCGGTTCGTTGCGTTGGTAGAGCACTTCAACAGTTGTGTTGTTTTTCTCTGCTTTTCATCTCGCTTCCGGTTTTCCTCTCAGTATTGTTTTCTGACAGTCTGTAATTTTTGAGGCAAGTTCGTTACGGCATGCATCCTGGCCTTGCCATCTCGCAACCTACCTTTACTTTTAGTGCAACTGATGTTTAGGTGGCAGTTTTTTGCATATCGATTTATCAGTGCAAGTGCTGATCGAGAGAGAGAGAGAGAGAGAGAGAGAGAGAGAGAGAGAGAGAGAGAGAGAGCGTCTCTTGTGGGGATGCAGGGGAACGAGTACCTCAGCAGGTGAGTAGGAGTGTCAGTAAAGGTTATATCCCCACCATTAGGAAATTCTCTCTGTCTTTAGTCTTAGCGAATAAGATGTTAAAATCAATTTTGTTCAGGAAAATCTGTGCATTCTCTGTTTCTTGTTTTGATTTTGCCTTTTCTTTCCCAAAAAATTTTCCTTTACTTTCGTACTTTTTGAAGTCTATTTTAGTGACTCGCGCATCTGTCATTTTCTGACAGGTTTCGCTCTTCCTGTTACAATTATTCATACTCCAGCTTTTAGTTGAAATCCAGTTAATGGCGACAGGATCGCAAGAATACAAACGCTGACCTGAATTTCTGCACATATTGTTTGGGTAGTTTTTTTTTTTATTTCTCTTCTCTTTTTTTTTGCACCAATAGTATTATTCATTTTATTCTTTAAACTTATTTATAGTATCCGACGACAACAGATTAAATGTACTGACTGGCATCGTGAGCATGATCTGCGTTTATGTACCCTTAAGATGTTGAGAATTCGGCTTTGTTGTAAACTGCTCCGTATTTTGTACATAGTAATATCCACAAATGACCTTATTCAGCTCTTCTTGTCATTATGGTAGAGTTCCTGTTCCTGCGTATGGAGATTCCTGAAAAGGGCGATGTGTGGTCGCCTGGGCTGTAAGAACACTGAAAGCAGACAGAGAAAGGGAAGTAGGGTGGTGGAGGGAGGAGCGATAGGGGAGAGAGATGGATGGGGAATTGTGATAAAACGTAATATCTGTCATTAGTACTCTACATACAAAAGTAGGCGTAAGCTTTACGAACCAACGGAGGCAGAGAAAATACTGTTTTGTTTTTTATTTGAATTAAGCGGGGTTAGAAGATAACATAGCTATCGAATGCTGAAGCTCAAACAGTTAGACCCTAAATTAAACGCTTAATGGAAAACATTGTAAAGTGTTTTATCAAAAGAGCATATCAGGAAGGGACAGAAAAGATGTGCTTGCTGGGTTAAGTTCTTCATCCGTATTTCAATGCTACCCGGTAGTTACTTTTTTATGTGTGTTGATAGGAAATTTTCCAGTCCATTACTAAATAAGTTTTCTAGTCCACCCATTATTATGTTACACACAGTCACGCGATTTTTTTTTTTTTTTTTTTTTTTTTTTTTTTCAATCATACAACAACGTTTCCATTTCTTCACGAAAATTATCGCTCCGTAGCATGCTGAGGGGGGAAAAAAAGTCAAAAACTGCTTGATCTGGATAACAACTGAAGACAACGATGGTGACGCGAGAACGCTGACGGGGGTGATAATTCTACTACTCCTTTTTTTCTTTTTGTTTTCTTTGTTTCTTTCTCTCAGTCGTTCGTTCTCTCTCTCTCTCTCTCTCTCTCTCTCTCTCTCTCTCTCTCTCTCTCTCTCTCTCTCTCTCTCTCTCTCTCTCTCTCTCTCTCTTATTGTCTCTGTATGTCCTGTCTGTCCGTCTGTCTCCCCCCGCCCCCCCCCCCCCCCCCTCTCTCTCTCTCTCTCTCTCTCTCTCTGTATGTATGTTTGTGGTGAATTTACACTTACGCAGCACGTGGAGTTTTTTCTGCTTTTTTTTTTTTTTTTTGAGTGATACACATGCCTCCTTCAATGGCCAGAAACATTACTCCCCTCCCCTCTTCTTCCTTGCTTTTTTCTTGAGTGCGTGCGTGCGTGCGTGTGTGCGTGTCTGTGTGCATCTTTTCTTTCATTTCCTTGCCAACGACACCGATGGCAGAGCGTAATTAAAGAGGATGATGTCGATAGTGATGTATGAATTATTACTTGTTTTCTGGATAACAAAACAACAGAGGAAAAAAAAAAAACTTCTAACCCACTGGAGAGACAAGGAATTAAGTACTTCGACTCGTAGAGTCTTCGACGTAAAGATCACAATTTCATCATCACGACCTAACCGGATGATCGTCCAGGTTTCGGTCTCGTTTGAAGGCCATCAGAGGAAGTTCTTTGAATGTCTTGCCAACTTTGGGATCAGTAAAAGAACTTCCTTTGATGACCTTCAAACGAGACCGAAACCTGGGCGATCATCTGATTAGGTCGTCATTCCGACCCACAGCCCCCCAGAACCACTACTCCCTGGGCAACAGCTGCTGTGACAGACAAAAGTGCAAATGCTGTCCATTCCTCAACACTACCACGCTCACCTTTAAAGGGCCGTCAGGACGCCATTCACCTTGAGGAGCAGTTTCACCTGCGAAACCCAGTGATTTGGCATGTGTAGTCCACTGCAGCCTGTGCGGTCGCATCTACGTACGCGAGACATACCGTACACTGGAAGAACGCTGCAAAGAGCACAGAGACAGCATCCTCCTGAAAAAGCAAACCTCTGTGGCTATACACTTCAACACCAATCCCCACAGCGTAACCCACTTCTCTGTATCAGTGGTCTGGCGCAGCAGCACTGGTGACTCCTTCAAGAGAAAGAACATGGAAAAACTGATCATCCACCATCTTGGTACTACAACACCAGATGGCCTCAACATCAAAGACTAAACCAAATCACAGCTTCCCCCATCCTCATATTTCCCCTTTCCCTCCCGTCCCCCACGTTTTCCTCTTCCCCCCCCCCCCCTTCCCTCTCACTATTTACGTTCACATGCATTACATCATAATGCAGTGATGAAGAAATTGTGATCTTTACATCATTGCTTTGAAGACTCTACGAGTCGAAGTGCTCAATTCCTCATCTCTCCAGTGGGTTCGAAGTTTTTTTCCTCCGTTGTTTTTTTTATCTTGTTTTGAAAGAACCCAGGCAGTCTAACTTCTTTTATATCCCATACTTGCTTTCTGTTTGCAGGTGGTTACGGGGGGTTTCAAGTAGAGTGTCCACACCTGTGTTCTAGTCACACCACCCTGTCCGGTCAGCTCAAACCATTGGATCGGATCCACCTTCACTCTCCTCACCACAGACCCACCCCACCACCACACATACGGCGTTTCACGGGGTAGGCCTTGGTTTATATTTCTTGTTGTATCCGCTATACTGTCTTTCTCTCTTTTCTTACTTTCTCATATTTTGTTTTTACAAACGTGTTCCAGTGTGACCCTTGATTTGATTCTCGCCTTGGCACTTTAACTTTGCATTTTTTGCTTTAATTAGTTTTTCATGCTATCTTTCGATCTTGATTTACAGCCACTAGAGGGTGTTTTCTGTTTGGATCGGTGGTAATATCACAAGAGAGATGTGTGTGTGTGTGTGCGTGTGTGTGTGTGTGTGTGTGTGTGTGTGTGTGTGTGTGAGAGAGAGAGAGAGAGAGAGAGAGAGAGAGAGAGCATGCGCGTGTGCATGCATATGTCTGAGAGCGCGCATATGTGCGTCCGCGCATGTGCATGCGTAGAGCAGTCATATGCGAGAGTGATTGGGCGAGTCGGAAAGAGGGGCTTTTCCTCATATACATTTAATTTAGCTGTTCATTTAGCACATTTGCACGTGCGTCCGCATTGGAGGGAGTTTTCCCATATTTGTGTATTTAAGTTATTCTTTTATTACATTTGCACTTGCGCTTACATATGCATGCTTGGACATGCAAATGCACACACATGCATACCCCCCTCCCTCCCGTACATGTTGTATTGCAGACCATGTAGGCTCATGTAGTGCGTTGAATTAATACTAATTCTTGCTCGTTAGCTCCCCCCCACTCCCTTCCCAGTTGTTTGTTTATTTATTTGGTTGTGTATTTAGCTGTGGCCATTGTATCCACCATGGCCTAGTGGATATAGTATGGAGTATATGGACTAGTATGTACGCAGTCCTACCATACACTTATTGTC
Organism: Conus betulinus; assembly: GCA_016801955.1. Classification (NCBI taxonomy): domain Eukaryota; kingdom Metazoa; phylum Mollusca; class Gastropoda; order Neogastropoda; family Conidae; genus Conus; species Conus betulinus. The sequence goes on along the minus strand of JADBJO010000136.1, from coordinate 137,954 downwards.
TGTTGTACAAATAATTTTCCATGTGAGAGTGGATTTTTCTCTCTTTACGAGTTCTCTTGTATTACATGCAGATGTCCCCAGTGGAGCTGCTGCCCTACCTGTACATAGGGGACGCCAGTCACTCCAGCATGAAGGAACTGCTGCAAGAGCTGGACATCACGGCTATCCTCAATGTGTCCACGTGCTGTCGAAACCACTTTCCCCACGACTTCCGATACAAGGTCATCCCTGTGGAGGACAGCGACCAGTGCCGATCTGGCCACCTGGTTCTCGGACTCCTTTCACTTTATTGGTCAGTTCTGGGGATGGTTTGAAACTGCTTAATGGGTGACTAAGCCGTCAGAGAGAACGGAAGAAACTAACAATGTAGACAGGCGTGAAAAAAATTGTTCTGTCCACTACGCTGAAGTCAATTCTCATATGCTGTCAGTGAAGAGTGTAGATATTGACATTGTTAACAGCCTCTTGTTCACCACATCTTCTGCCTCCCCCCCCCCCTCCCCACCCCCTGCCTCCCCCCCCTGCTCCCCCAATTCTTCCCCTTTTTCTGAACAATTGTTCAATCCTTTTCATAGTGATAGAAGACTGTTCATCCTCGATGTACCTAATGGTGTCAGACGAAGAGGAGTAGGTTGCGTGTTGTTTCATCAACGTTGTGGTTTTTTTTGTCCCCTAATTGGTGACCAAGGAATCAATACCAATTAATTGTTTCAACTTTCGCCTCTTGTAATGTAATGTTCTCTTTCTCGTTTGAATTCCTTTCCTTGGAATTGTTTGATCTTTCTTTCAACTGTAACCTTTTGTGATCTGATTCTCTCTCTCTCTCTCTCTCTCTCTCTCTCTCTCTCTCTCTCTCTCCTCTCTCCTCTCTGTGTGTGTGTGTGTGTGTGTGTGTGTGTGTGTGCGTGTGCGTGCGTGCGTGCGTGCGTGCGTGCGTGCGTGCGTTTCATTCTTGTGTTTCATTGGTTGATGAAAATTAGTCGAAAGTTTTTCAGCGAATTTATATCTAATGTTCTGTTGTATTGGTAATTTCGTCATTTTTTTCTTATTCTAAGATTTCATCAGTTGGTACCATTCTTGGTTTTCCACTTTTTGTTTTGATCATTGCTTTCATTTGTTGATATTGTTTTTCTTATCCATATAATTGAAAATGCAGTTTTGTTAGTTTGATTGGTCAGCTCTGCTTTTGTTTTCCATTTAATTGGTGACTGCAAGCTTTGAGTACGTTATTACTTCATTTCGTTTGGATAGGGACTTTTCTTCTTTTTTTTTCTCTCTCTTTTTTCTTTTTTGTCTTGTACATAATGTATTTTTGATTATCGGTTTCAATAACTAAAGACGTTCAATTTCACTGATCCTGTCATAGACATCCTAGACATTTCAATTTGGATTTCACGTGTAACGTATCATTTCCATGGCGGATTGTAAATGAACTAAACAATAGACATTGTGTTACCTAACGATGTAGTCAGCCTAAGTTACTACTTCGTGATTTCAAATAGAAATCTGGAAGCTGTGCAGGAATGGGTTAGATCCGATGAGAAGCTTGAGAAGGATATCGACAGTGTAGTTTCATGCTGATCGTTCCTTCTCACCCTTTATCTCCCTCTTGCAACCTTTGCTGGACCCATTTTCATTTATTCTAGCTCTGTTTCATGTTGACAATGATCCAGACAATATGAAAAAGCGATGTTCAAAATCCTTACCATACTTCTTTACTCATTCTAACCAAATTTTGCGATAGAAAAACGATTTTGACATGGTAACAGGCATTATTCGACCACAACCACCCATCATTCCCCCTCCGAAGTCTCTTACTATCGTCTGAGGTATAAACAGAATTACATGAAAAAAATTTTCTTAACTCCACTTGATCGAACATTTCTTTATTTCAACCTACCGCACTTCTTGAATCTGCCGCACCAAACATCTTTATTTCCCCTGACCATCCTTCTTTACTCCCCCTGATCACACACTTTACTGCCACTGACCATACTTCTGTACTACCCCTGTTCACACACTTAACTCCACCTAACCATACTTTTTAACCCCCCCTCCCCCAATCACACTTTACTGCCACTGACCATACTCCTTTACTCCGCCTAATAACACATTTGACTCCACCTTGCCATACTTCTTTACTCCACTGATCACACACTTGACTGCCACTGACCATACTTCTTTACCCCCCGATCATACACTTTACTGCCCCTGACCATACTTCTTCACTCCCCCTGATCATACACTTTTACTGCCACTGACCATACTTCTTTACTCCCCCTGATCACACACACTTTACTGCCCCTGACCATATACTTCTTCACTCCCCCCTGATCATACACTTTACTGCCCCTGACCATACTTCTTCACTCCCCCTGATCACACACTTTACTGCCCCTGACCATACTTCTTTACTCCACTGATCACACACCTGACTGCCACTGACCATACTTCTTCACTCCCCCTGATCACACACTTTACTGCCCCTGACCATACTTCTTTACTCCCCCAGATCACACACTTTACTCTACCTGACCATACTTCTTTACCTTCCCTGATCACACACTTTACTGCCCCTGACCATACTTCTTTACTCCCCCCCAGATCACACACTTTACTCTACCTGACCATACTTTTTTACTCCCCCGTGATCACACACTTTACTGCCCCTGACGATATTTCTTTACTCCCCCTGATTACACACTTTGCTCCACATGACCATACTTCTTTACTTCCCCTAATTACATACTTTACTTCCCCTGACCATACCCTTTGACTCCCACTGATCACACACTTCACTCCACCAGACCATACGTCTTTACTCCCTCTGATCACACACTTTTCTCTCCCACCCAACCATACTTCTTTACCCCCCCCCCCCACCACACACACTTAACTGCCCCTGACCATACATCTGTATTCCCCTGATCACACACTTTACTCCATCTGACTATACTTCTTTACTCCCCTGATCACACACTTTTCTCCACCCAACCATACTATTTTACCCCCCCCCCCCCCCCCCCCCCCCCCCCCCACCCCCCCACCCCCCCACCCCTCACACACTTAACTGCCCCTGACCATCTGTATTCCCCTGATAGCCCCTGACCATCTGTATTCCCCTGATCACACACTTTACTCCACCTGACTATGCTTCTTTTCTCTCCCCCTGATCACACACACTTACTACTCCACCTGACTATGCTTCTTTTCTCCCCCCTGATCACACACTTTACTCCACCTGACTATGCTTCTTTTCTCCCCCTGATCACACACACTTTACTCCACCTGACTATGCTTCTTTTCTCCCCCTGATCACACACTTTACTCCACCTGACTATGCTTCTTTTCTCCCCCTGATCACACACTTTACTCCACCTGACTATGCTTCTTTTCTCCCCCTGATCACTACTCCACCTGACCATACTTCTTTACTCCCCCTGATCACACGACTGCCTCTTACCATAATTACTTCCCCTAACAACACTTTACTGCCCCTGACCGTACTTCTTTACTCCCCCTGATTACATACTTTACACCCCCTGATCACACTACTGCCCCTGACCATACTTCTCTTCTTTCCCTGATCACACACATTACTGCAGCTGACCATAGTTGTTCACTCAACCAGATCACACACACTTTTTTTTCCACCTGATCGTACTTCTTTCCTGCACCAGATCAAACATTTTACTGACCCGGACCATACTTGTTTACTCCCGCTGATCACACACAATACTGCCCGAGACCATACTTGTTTATTCCCCCCAGTTTATATACTATACTGCCCCTAACCACACTTCTTTACTCCCCCTGATCACACTTTCCTCCACCTGATCATACTTCTTTACCCTATCTGATCACAAACTAAACCGTCTCTGACCATACTCCTTTTACTCCCACAGATCACACATATGACTCCACCTGACCATACTTCTTTACTCCCCTTGATCACGCACTTGACTGCCCCTGATCACATTTCTTTACTCTCCTGATCACACACTTTACTTCCTCTGACCGTACTTCTTTACTCCCCCTGATCACACACTTAACTGCCACTAACCATACTTCTTAACTTCCCCTGATCATACACTTACACTTTACTGCTCCTAACGATACTTCTTTACTCCTCCTGATCATATACTTTACTGCCCTTGACCATACTTCTTTACGCCCCCCAGACCACACACTTTACTCCACCTGACCATACTTCTTTACTCCCTATGATCACACACATTACTGCCCCTGATGATATTTCTTTACTCCCCCTGATTACACACTTTACTCCACATGACCATACTTCTTTACTTCCCCTTATCACACATTTTTATCTCCCCTAACCATATTTCTTTGCTGTCCCTGATCACGCACTTTTCTGCCCCTTGCTATACTTCTGTACTTCCCCCTGATCACACACTGTACTCCACCTGACCATACTTCTTTACTCCCACTGATCACACACACTTTACCCAACCAGACCATATTTCTTTACTCCCCCTGATCACACACTGTACTCCACCTGACCATACTTCTTTACTCCCCCTGACCACACACTGTACTCCACCTGACCATACGTCTTTACTCCCACTGATCACACACACACTGTACTCCACCTGACCATACGTCTTTACTCCCACTGATCACACACTTTACTTTACTCCACCTGACCTTATTTCTGTACTCCCCATGTACTCACTGAACTCCACCTAACCCATACTTCCTTACCACCGCAACCCGATCACACAGTTAACTGCCCCTGAACATAACTCTTTACTCCCCCTGATCACAAACTTTACTCCACCTGTCCATACTTCTTTACTCCCCCTGATCACACTACTGCCACTGACCCTACCTCATTAGTTCCCCTGATCACATACTTAACTGCCCCTGACCCTACTTCTTTACTCCCCCTGATTACTACTTTACTGCCCCGGACTTACCATGCTTCTTTAATTTCCGTGATCACACTTCACTGCTTCTGACCATACTTCTTTTACTTCCCCTGATCACACACTTTACTGCAGCTGACCATACTTGTTTACTCCCCCTGATCACACTCTTTACTGCCCCTGACCATACTTCTTTACTCCGCCCTGATCAACACTTTACTCAACCTAATCATACTTCTTTTACTCCCACCTGATCACGCACTTTACTCAACCTGATCATACTTCTTTACTCCACCTGATCACGTACTTTACTGCCCCTGACGATACTTCTTTACTCCTCCTGAGTACATACATTACTCCGCCTGATCATACTTCTTTTCCTTCCCTGAACACACTCTTTACTTTACCTACCGTACATCTTTACTTCTCCTGATCACACACTTTAATGACCCTGAACATACTGTATTACTTCCTCTGATCACACTTTACTTCCCCTCACCATACTTTTTTTTACTCCCCTGATCACACTGTAGCCCGCCTGACCATACTTCTTCTTCACTCTATCTGATCACACACTTTTTACTGCCCCTGACCACACTTCTTCACTCTACCTGATCACACACTTTACTGCCCCTGACCATACTTCTTTACTCCCCCAGATCGCACACTTACTTTACTCCATCTGACCATACATCTATATTTCCCATGATCACTCACTTTAGTGACCATATTTCTTTACTCACCCTGATCACACACGTTACTACTGCCCCTCACCATACTTCTTTACTCTCCCTGATCACGTATTTTACTCCCCCTGACCATACTTCTTTACTCCCCCCTGATCACATACTTGACTGCCCCAGATCCTACTTCTTTACTTCCCCTAATTACACACTTTACTGAACGTGACCATGCTTCTTTACTTCCTCTGATCACACACCTTACTGCCCCTGACCATGCTTCTTTACCCCCCCTTGATCACACTTTACTTCCCCTCACCTTACATCTTTACTTCCCTTGATAACACACTGTAGTCCGCCTGACCAAACTTCTTTATCCCACTGATCACACATTACTGCCCCCTGACCATACTTCTTTACTCCCCCTGATCACACACTTTACTCTCCACCTGACCATACTTCTTTACTCCCCCTGATCACACACTTTACTTTTACTCCACCTGACCATACATCTTTATTTCCCCTGATCACTCACCTTACTGACCATGCTTCTTAACTTCTGATCACACACGTTACTGCCCCTGACCATACTAATTTTACTTCCCCTGATCACACACTTTACTCCACCTGACCATACTTCTTTACTTCCCATTGATCACATACTTTACTGCCCCCCTGACTATACTTCTTTACTTTCCCAGATTACACACTTAACTCCAGCAAACCATACTTCTTTACTTCCCGTGATCACACACTTACTGCCCCTGACCATACTTCTTTAGTTCACCAGATCACACACATAACTGCCCCAGACCATACTTCTTTACTCCCCCCAGGTCACACACTTTACTGTCCCTTACCATAGTTTTTTGATTCCACCTGTTCTACTTCTTTACTCCCCCTGATCACACGCTTAACTCCACTTGACAATACTTTTTACTTCCCTTGATTACATACTTTACTGCCCGTGACCATACTTCTTTAGTTCACCAGATCACACACGTTACTGTCACTGACCATACTTCTTTACTCCCCCAGGTCACACACTTTTTGGGATCCTGACCATACTTTTTACTCCCCCAGGTCACGTTCTTTACTGCCCCAGACCATTCTTCTTTAGTTCACCAGATCACGCACCTTATTTATTGCCCCTGACCATACTTCTTTAGTTCACCAGATCACGCACACACTTTACTGCCCCAGACCATACTTCTTTACCCCCCCCCCCCCCCCCCCCCCAGGTCACACACATTTCTGTCGCTGACCAAACTCCTTTTCCTTCATTGATTACACACTCTTTCTGCTCCTGATCATACTTCTTTTCTCCCCCCCAGATCACACACTTTACTCCATCTGACTATGCTTCTTTACTCGCCCTGATCACACTTTTACTATTCCCTAACCATACTTCTTCACTCCCCCCTGATCACACACTTTTGCTGCCCCTGACCGTACTTCTTTTTACTCCCCCTGATCACACACACTTTACTGCCCCTGACCATACTTCTTTATTTCCCCCGATCGCACACTTTACTCCACCTGATCATACTTCTTTATTCCCCCTGATCACACACTTTACTACCACTGACCATACCCTCTTTATTCCCCCTGATCACACACTTCACCTGATCATACTTCTTTATTCCCCCTGATCACACACTTTTCTGCCACTGATCATACCTCTTTACTCCCCCTGATCACACACTTTACTGCCACCGACCATACTCTTTTACTTCCCTGATCACACACTGTACTCCACCTGACCATACTTCTTTACTCCACCTGATCACACACTTTGCTCCAGCTGATCATACTTCCTTACTCCCCCCCCCCCCCCCCCCCCCCCCCCCCCCCCCCCCCGACACGTTTTACTGCCACTGGCCATACTTCTTTACTCCCCCTGATCACACACTTCACTCCACCTGACCATACTTCGACATCCCCCCCCCCCCCCCCCCCCCCTCGATCACACACTTTTCTGCCACTGACCATACATCTTTACTTCCCCTGATCACACGCTGTACTCCACCGGACCATATTTTTTTACTGTCCCTGATCACACACTTCACTCCACCTGACCATACTTCTACATCTACATCCCCCCCCCCCCCCCCCCTCGCCATCACACACTTTTCTGCCACTGACCACACTTCTTTACTCCCCCTGATCACACACTTTACTCCAACTGACTATACTTCTACATCCCCCCCCCCCCCCCCCCCCCCCCCCCACACACGGTTCTGCCACTGACCACACTTCTTTACTCCCCCTGATCACACACTGTACTCCACCTGACCATGATTCTTTGCTCCGCTTAATCACACACTTTACTCACCTGACCATACTTGTTTACTCCCTCAAATCACACACTTTACTGCCACTGACCATACTTCTTTACTCCCCCTGATCACACACTAAACTGCCCCTGACCATACGTTCTGTCGTCCATTGATAACGCACTTTCCGCCCCTGACCATACGTTTTTTCTCCCCCATCACACACTTTACTCCATCTGATCATACTTGTTTACTCCCCCTAATCACACCCTTTGCAATCCATGGCCATACTTCTTTACTCCCCCTGATCACACATTTTACTTTTCCTGACCATACTTCTTCACCCCTTCAATACTTCTCTTCCTCTGATCACGCACTTTATTGCCCCTGACCGTACTTCTTTACTGCCCCTGATCACACACTTACTGCGTCTGACCATACTTCTTTACTCCCCGTGATAACACACGTTACTGCTCCTGACCATACTTTTTTACTCTCCTTGATCACACACTACAGTCCACCTGATCATACTTCTTTACTGACGCCTGATACACACACTTTACTGTCACTGTCCATGCTTCTTTACACCCCCTGATCATACACTTTACTTCAGATGACTATAGTTCTTTACTCCCCCTGATCACACACTTTACTATACCATACTCCTTTACTCTCCATTATCACACACTGTACACCCTGACCATACTTCTTTACTCCGCGCTTGAGCACACACTTTACTCCACCTGACCACACGTCTTTGCTCCCGTTGATCATATTCTTTACTGCCACTGACCATACTTCTTTACTCCCACCTGACCATATGTCTTTAGTTCCTCTGATCACACACTTTACTCGATCTGACCATACTTCTTTACTCCCCCCTGATCACACACTTTACTGCCCCTAACCATACTTCATTACACCTGATCACACACAGTACTCCACCTGGTCATACTTCTTTACCTCCCCTAATCACATTTGCACTCTACCTGATCATACTTCTTTACTCCCCCAGGTCACACACTGTACTCCACCTGACCATACCTACCTCTTTACTCCCCCTGATCACACACTTTACTGCGCGCTGACCATATGTCTTTACTCTTTCTGATCACACACTTTACTCCACCTGACCCATACATCTTTACTTCTTTTGATAACACTTTGCTGCCCCTGACCATACTCCTTTACCTTCCCTGATCATACACTTTACTGCCCCTGACCACACTTCTTTGCTCCCCCCTGATCGTACATTTTACTGCCCCGACCATAATCACTTCGGTGGTGTTCAGTGGCGCCTGTTCTGATCTAACATACGCAGGACACCACCTACTAAGCCCCCTACTGACGACAATAATTGCTTAGTCGCGGAGCCGGCGTGAGTGAGCTCTCCCTCCGGAGCGCCACCACGTCCGTCCAACGACAGCCCCCATGGACTCGCCGATACCGGTGACCCCGACGGAACCAAACCAAGGCCACAGACGTGGAGAGGACATCGAAACTGAGGTCACCATGAGAGCACGGCATGAAGGGCCACAGAACTTGACATTTTTTTTTTTATGCTGATCGATGACAATGAGGATGATGATGATTAAGATGATGCTACGGATTTCCATTTCGGTCTGAGACTACATGACAGGGCTGTACTCTACGCTTCCTTTCATAATATATCCCGGCGTCAACCAGGCCCGAGAGATACAGACACCTGCAGTGTTGGTCAGGAAATTTGAGCAACACTCTCAGAAAACGCATCCCTTACGTGGATGAAACTCAACTGTGTGGGTCCCAGTCTTCCCAACTGAGTCCGCAGCAAACTGAACTCTGGGTAGGAGCCGTCGGGGCAGAAAAACCCACATGACTCTGATGGGATTCGAACCCACGACCTCCCAGCCGGGAGTCCGCGACGCTAACCACTTCGCCACGGCGGCTGGTCCACTTTACTGTCCCTGACCATGCTTCTTAAATCCCCCTGATCACACACTTTACTCCATCTGACCATACTTCCTGACTCGTGACCATACTGCTTACTGTGCCTGACCGTACTTTATTCCACGTACTTATACAGTTTCTTTACTCCTGCTGATCATACTTCTGTACTCCGCCTGCATCTTTTCTCTTTTTTAGCGCAACCTGATCACACTTTTTTCTTTTAACATTAATTAACTGTGCCTGACCAAGCGTTTTTGCTTACCCTGACAATATTTCTTTACTCTGCCTCGCTAAACTTCTGCACTTAGTCTTGCAGTAATGTTTTACCGCGCCTGATCATGCTGTATTCAACCAGACCATACTTCTTTATTCCTCCCGATCTTCTTTGTTCCTCCGACTATACTTTTGTATTCCCCCCGACCATACTTCTTTATTCCTCCCGTCCATTCTTCATATTTTGCCTAGCCATACCTAAATACTCCACTTGGCCACATCCTTTAGTCTGCCTCGCTTAAATTTACTGCTTTACTTCCCTCGACTAAAGGTCTTTACTACACCTGGCCATACCTTACTCCGCCAAACCAAACTTTTGATTACTTCGCCTGACCATACTACTTAAATCCTCCTGACCATACTTACTCCTCCTGACCATATTTCCTTACTCCATATGACTAAATTTCTCTGCTCCGCTAGATCATACCTCTTTACTCTGCCATACCATACACGTTTACTCCACCTGACCATCCTTCTTAACTCCGCCTGACCATACTCTCAGTCCTTCGAATGAGACTATAAACCGAGGTTCCGTGTGTGAACGCACGCATAACATCTTGCACACACGTAAAATCCCATCACCAACTTTCGGAGAGAAGGCCAGTTTGGCCGTTGGTATGGATGACACGTTTCACATAGCATGCACCCTGCGTGAGAAATGGAAAGAATGAAGGAAGTAAGAATATTGAGTGAATGATAGTGGACAACATTGACTGGATGGATGACACGGGAAACGACTGAATGAAGCGCCAGCTGGCAGCTCTTCAGTCGGCACTACCCAGGTAGGCAGCCCCGTTGTGTAAACGAGTGTGGATTGTAAAGCGCTTAGAGCTTGGTCTCTAGCCGAGAATAGGCGCGCTATATAAGTATTCATTATTATTATTATTATTACCTCTGTATTGCATCTGACCACACTTCTTTACTTCCTTGACCGTATTTCACCCCCCCCCCCCCCCCCCCCACTCCCTCCCACCCCCATGAGCATACTGCTTTATTGCTCCTGAACATCTTAGTCCACCTGACCATATTTCTTTACAGTGCTTGACCATATTTCTTTACTCTGCCTGATTACATTTCTTTACATCTTTACTTCCTAACTTTACTTTCTAACCATGGCCTACTTTTCTTTACCTCTGCAGAGCACGAGAAACAGCGAGGAGGTAAAGTGCTGGTCCACTGCCGGGGGGGCATCAGCCGTTCCGCCACCATCTGCCTCGCTTATCTCATGTACTCTCGTGCGCTGCGTCTGGATGACGCCTTCGACTACGTCAGAGCCCGCCGCCAGGTCATCTCGCCCAACGCCAACTTCATGATGCAGCTGGCGCAGTTCGAAGCAGAGCTGCGAAGCCTGGGGTTTGAACGGTCTCCGATGGCCCTAAAGCCCGCGCTGTCGCCCTGCCGCCTCTTTTCGCACAGCAAGTCGGCCTTCGAGCTGACGTCAGAGACCCCATCGGGAGCGTCCAGCCCCACAGACGTCACGTCGCCCTTGCCACAGGTCCCTTTAGTGTCCTAATGACTTCCAAGACAAGGATGAATGTCGTCAGTATGTGCCAGTGCCAAAAGAGTCGTCGCTAGACGTTGTCTGATTGTAAGGTACAACGTCTTTGAAGAAGAAAGAAAGAAAGAAAAAAAGAAAGAGAGAGAGAGAGAGAGAGAGAGAGAGAGAGAGAGAGAGAGAGAGAGAGAGTTATTATGTGAATCATCCGAATGCTGCGGCATGGAAAAGGCTTCAAGAGTGAGAAACATGTTCAGGCACAAACAAACTTGTTGCTCTAACTAACAGACAGAGTGTAAATGCCCTATTTCTTGATGTTTTGGATGCAGGTCTTGTACTGCTGTCGTCTGAACCTTCGAGCACACACGATCTGCAGTTATGACATCACTTCGACTCTTAGCAATAGCGCTGATGGTAATAGATATGAAGACGAAGTTGTGCAGTCTTCAGTAGTTTTGTTTCCTGCCTGTTGTCGGGAGAGGAAACATAAGACTTATTTACATAAGAAACATTTTCCCCCATCTACCAAAATGCATTTTTTATGAAGACAAATGCTTGGATTTCTTACAACGTTGATTTTGTGTGTGTGTGTGTGTGTGTGTGTGTGTGTGTGTGTGTGTGTGTGTGTGTGTGTGTGTATGTACTTCCCTAAGAGGAGCTGTACTGCTTATTTCCACGGGCATTGGATGTGGATGCAGTTTTTTTTTTTTTGGTTTTCACATGATAATGTGTGCCCCAGGCTATAGTAGAGTGCAGTATTGTTGTGTGTGTTTCAAAGTGTGTATGTACATCCTACAAGCGTGACAGCTTGTGTAGATAGTGACATTGTCACCGTAATTCTTTACAATGTCACCATGTTACGCATTCAGGACAGAGGACTACGACTCAGTCTTCGCCGGACATCTCTCCTTATTCCTGCCCCATCATACTCCCAAGTGGAGACTGAAACGAAGACGCAGATCCACCATCATATATGGGCGTGGAGCGTAGGTGATTCTCTGCAGCCGTGTTATGACCCCTTACGGTCGGCTTGGCTATTAACAACATGAATACGTGGTTTACTGATTTTTTTTCCCCCTCAGAAAATTGGAAAACCAGACATCAGTAGCGGGCAGAAAGCCCGACAGCTTGACAGCAGACAGCGACGCCATGGACGTAGGTACAGTCTTCTCATGCAATGTCAGGTTCCAAGCCTGCTCACAGTGAATCCCAACTTAGCCTCTACGGGTGCAAGCACTGTCTCCTCATGCAAAGTTGTTGGGTTCCAAGTCTGTTATCGGCTGACTATGAACCCAGCGTGATGGACATAGGCACTTATGCAAAATTGTCAGGCTTCAAATCAGCTGGGATTCACGGTGTGCCGCGGGCAGACATGGAACGCAACACTTTGCACGGGGAGACAGTTCCTACGT
>JADBJO010000136.1:115000-120000 GCA_016801955.1 Conus betulinus | reverse complement strand
CCACCTGAATGTTTTTTTTCGTGATGTCTGACTTAATGCGAAAGATGTCAGTGATGCCGCCGTAATGACTTGATGGCGGCTTGATCATGCAATCAACGGAAAGCAATACCATTTTTGGCGCATCTTCGCCCCCTCCCCTCTGCTTCTCTTTCTGGACTTTTCCTGCGTGCCCACGTTCCTGATTAATTATCATCCATCATTTGTGCTTATATTTAGACCGTCCATTTGGCTCCTCCGTCGTTAGAACTTGGGCGAAGTTCTATTAATAGAAAAAAAGTATAATGACGATTATGTGTTTCTCTTTTGGGCTGTGTCTGACTCACTTGCTTTCTCTCGCACTCTCTCCCCCCCTCTCTTTCTTTATCTGTCTATCTGTCTGTCTCTCTCTCTGTCTGTCTCTCAATCCAAAGAACGCATCTGTTGAAAACATATCTGCAGTGTTTATTTCACGCCTTTGTGTCTTGTCTGTCTGTCTCCCATCTTTCTCTTCCTCTCTCTCTCTCTCTCTCTCTCTCTCTCTCTCTCTCTCTCTCTCTCTCTCTCTCTCTCTCATTTCTTTTTTTTCTCCGAGTATCTCTCGGTCTCTCTGTTTTTCCCATTCTTACTCTTGTCTCTTGCCATGAAAAGCGCCAATACTTGCGCTTTTCTCTGTCTTTGGCTGGCTGTCTACCTGTCTCTCAGTCTGCCAGCCTGTCTCTACTGCTTCAAACAGTTCATACATTTGTGTCTAAAAATGCACTTGAACATTGTGTCTGTAAGTGGGTGAGGGTGGATGGGAAGAGGGAAAGAGTGTGCAAGGGGGAAAGGGGGATGGGGGGCTCCAGTGGCATGAATATTGTGAAGATTAAATGGAAACGAACAAAATGAGGCACACCTGTGCTTGTTGTTGGACTCGAAAGAATTTCCTATTTTTCTACATACTGTTCGTTATTGTCGGTTAACTAATGAAGAATGTGTTACTTGTTGAATTAAAGTTGCAGTCTTGATCGTGACCTTCCGTGTGTGTGTGTGTGTGTGTGTGTGTGTGTGTGTGTGTGTGTGTGTGTGTGTGTGTGCGTGTGTGTGCGTGCGTGTATGTGTGTGTGTGTGTGTGTGTGTGTGTGTGTGTGTGTGTGTGTACAGGAAAGCATGTTTGCTGCCCCTGGGAGATTTGATCATTCTATCAACGCCATAATCACCACGTTAATACCCAATCATCGTCGTAGTCGTCATGGTCAACACTTTCAGCAGCGTCAAGTATATACAAGTATATGATCTCACACACACACACACACACACACACACACACACACACACACACACAAACACGCGCGCACGCGCACGTGCATGCATATCAAGCTACCAATAAACTATTGTACATTTGACATTTAAACATATGTTTAAAGCAAAGTACATGCAAACAAGAACTGAATCCACTACAACATCAGCCAACCGACGTAGCAATAACAAAACGATTAGGCCTAAAGAAATAAAGTCACAGTAACAAAACAATAGTGGCAACAACGACAGCAATTACAAAACTAATGGCTACAAAAACTAATGACGAAAGAGTAATAGCAACAAAAGAATGAACAACAGAATGCACAATATCAGAAATAACAAACGGTAATGCCCTCACCGACTGCAACAGTTAAAGCAACAATCTGCAATTGCCTAACAGTTAAAGTAACAATCTCTATAACAAAACAATAATTACAAACCAGCACAACAGAACAGGAACACCAAAACTAATAAATAAAAACAGTAAGTGCAGCATCAACAGCAATAACTTGAGAAATGTAATGGAAACATGAACATTAATACCAACAACAGCGGCATCAAAACGGCGATGGCAAAAACATAACAGTAATGGCAACAATATTCCTGGCAACAACAGGAGCAATTTCAAAACAAAAGAAATAGCAACATCAATGACAAAACAGTAACAGCAATAACAATAACAGTAATAACAACATAGCTGTAGAGACATCAATGACAAAACGGTATAAGCAACAGCAAAAAGACAAAGAAAAACAGCAAGCGTAAGAAAATGACAAAACAACAATAGCATCAATGACAGCGATAGCAAAACACTTAATAATAAACACATGTTAAAAAAAAAGGAAAAAAATGGCAACAGTTACAAGCCAATAATAGTAACAGCAATAACAAAAATCGTTAATCGCAGCGACGAAAAAAAAAAACGATAGGAAAGCTATCCCAAACAACAGTAAACAATCAACAGCATCAACAAAACAGTAACAGAAACAACATTCATAAGATAATAATTGCAGCACAAGCAACAATAACAAAACATGATGGCACCAACAGCAACAACAAAACCGTATATAAGCAACATCAGCAATAACAAAACTAATCGCAACAACAATAACAAAACAGTAATAGTAACACCACTAGCATTAGCAAAATAGTAATTGCAAGGGCGGTGGCTGCATGAACAGTGCCTAAATAAGCAGCAGTAAGTTTAATTGTACGAACTTATATCAACAAGAACAGAAGCCACTGCCATAATAAGGAAAGCCGTAATAATTCAGTAACATCGTTAGAACCAACAGCAATGAAGCAAACAGAACAAGAACATCAGTAACAACGATATTTGCGGAAACAACACGGCAGCACTAGTAACAGACTATTTGAACGCTGCTACAGCAATAAGAGGAGCCTGTGGTCAAATTCAACAAGCGTTTGCCTGCAGAGCTGACGGCCGTCAGTTAGAATCGCCCGTGGGACTGGATTGGGATTCGGTTTGAAAACCCTATCTACTCGACCAGCAATATATGGGTACCCGATTCAGATCGGGGAAGAAGATCAAAAGCGGCCGAAGGCGAGTGTTGGGCTCCATCTTTCACACTGCCGTGCCTTCTGACAGTTCAACGCCTCTGAGGCCTAACTGAGGGCTAAGGGACTTTAACCTTTTCAACGATTTTCTTTTAAACAGCAATAAATGCATCATAGTTGTAGTAATACAGAGAGATCCACAACAACAACCGAAAAACAGCCACTTAGTAACAGGAGCAACAGCAATAATGACAGTGGCAAGAAGAACAGTAACAACACCAACATGTTGAACAACTATGAAGAACTATGCACCAAAAGCAGGCACTACACTAAAGAACAACGGTGGAAACATCAGGCACAACAATAAAGAAGAGCAGCAGTAACAGCAGGCACAACGACAACAAAGAACAACAGCAGTAACGGTAGGCACAGCAACATTGAACAGCAGTAAAAACAGCAGGCACAACAACAATGAACAACAAAGGCAGTAACAGCAGACAGAACAACACTGAAGAACAGTAGTAACAGCAGGCAAAACAACACTGAAGAACAGCAGTAACAGCAGGCAAAACAACACTGAAGAACAGCATCAGTAACAAACAGGCACAACAACACTGAACAACAGCAGCAGTAACAACAGGTACAACAACAATGAACAGCAACAGCAGTAACAGCTGGCACAACAACACTGAACAACAGCAGCAGTAACAACAGGCACAACAACAATGAACAACAACAGCAGTAACAACAGGCTCAACAACAATGAACAACAGCAGCAGTAACAACAGGCACAACAACAATGAACAACAATAGCAGTAACAACAGGCACAACAACAATGAACAACAGAAGCAGTAACAACAGGCACAACAAAAAAATGAACAACAGCAGCAGTAACAACAAGCACAACAACAATGAACAACAGCAGCAGTAACAGCTGGCACAACAACAATGAACAACAACAGCAGTAACAACAGGCATAACAACAATGAACAACAACACAGCAGTAACAGCTGGCACAACAACAATGGACAACAACAGCAGTGACAGCTTGCACAACAACAATGAACAACAACAGCAGTAACAACAGGCACAACAACAGTGAACAACAACAGCAGCAACAACAGGCACAACAACAATGAACAACAACAGCAGTAACAACAGGTACATCAACACTGCACAACAGCAGCAGTAACAACAGGCACAACAACACTGAAGAACAGCAGCAGTAACAGCAGGTACAACAACACTGAAGAACAGCAGCAGTAACAGCAGGCACAAGAACTCTGAGAACAGCAGCAGTAACAGCAGGCACAATAACACTGAACAGCAGCAGTAACAACAGGCACAAGAACTCTGAAGAACAGCAGCAGTAACAGCTGGCACAAGAACTCTGAAGAACAGCAGTAACAGCAGGCACAACAACACTGAACAACAGCAGTAACAACAGGCACAACAACACTGAAGAACAGCAGTAACAGCAGGCACAACAACACTGAACAACAGCAGTAACAACAGGCACAACAACACTGAAGAACAGCAGTAACAGCAGGCACAACACTGAACAACAGCAGTAACAGCAGGCACAACAACACTGAAGAACAGCAGTAACAGCAGGCACAATAACACTGAAGAACAATAGCAGTAAAATTACAATAACAATGAAGAACAGTAGTAGTAGTAGTAACAGCAGGCACAGCGACCAGCCGCCGTGGCGAAGTGGTTAGCGTCGTCGCGGACTCCCGACTGGTCGTGGGTTCGAATCCCATCAGAGTCATGTGGGTTTTTTTCTGCCCGACCTCCTACTACCCAGAGTTTGAGTTTGCTGCGGACTCAGTTGGGAAGACTGGGACCACACAGTCGAGTTTCATCCACTTAATGGATGCGTTTCTGAGAGTGTTGCTCAAATTTCCTGACCAACACCGCAGGTGCCTGTCTCTCGGGCCTGGTTGACGCCGGGATATATTATGAAAGGAAGCGTAGAATACAGCCCTGTCATGTAGTCTCAGACCGAAATGGGAATCCGTAGCATCATCTTAATCATCCTCAGTCTCATCGATCAGCATTAAAAAAAAAATGTCTCAAATTCTGTGGCCCTTCATGCCCTCAATTTCGATGTCCTCTACACGTCTGTGGCCTTCGTTTGGTTCCGTCGGGGTCACCGGTATGGGCGAGTCCATGGGGGATGTCGTTGGACGGACGTGGTGGTGCCCTCCGGAGGGAG
>JADBJO010000136.1:22500-112500 GCA_016801955.1 Conus betulinus | reverse complement strand
TAACAATCGTAATGAGAGAAGCGGCGACAAAAATCAACACTTCAGTGGCGACGACAACAATTTACCTGGGTAAAAAACAACAAAAGCCTTAGACTACGACGACAAATTGTGCGGCCCTCCCCCTCCCCGCTCCCCTCCCCTTCTTTCCATCCACAGCTCCCTGCCGCGCCCCATCCTTTCTCTATCCGAAGTCTGCAACAGCAACATCCTTGCGAACGAGCGCGAGCAGCTTGGCAACCAGTGCAAGCGCCTGTGATGCTAAAACCTAGAAAGAACGGAATGAACAGATCGATAGTTGCCCTGCTTCTGAAGCCTAACATGGCTGAACCGCTCCGTCCCCACCCCCCCCCCCCCCCCCCCTCCCCCGCCCCCTCCACGCCTCCACCCCCACTTCTCCCACTTCTCCCAGTTTCTGTCAGGGTGACACATTGGTAATATTCTCCTAGAATCTCTTCCCCGGCGAAAAACTTACATTCGTCACGTCTATTAAACTGTGTAAACTTGTGTAAAAAGATGTTTCAGTCGTATTTTTGTGAACATATTTAGCTCTCTCCTTTTAAACAGAGTTGAAAACAATACAGCAATATCTGTTAGGATGCAGGTACAGAAAAAATATAGCCCCTTCCCTCCAACAGAGAGGACTTTTCATGGCGATCTGACAAGTGAACTTGTTACAGAAAGAAAAATGACATTTACAACAATATCTATTTGTGTCAAAGTTAGGTAAAATGTTTCTACCTGACAAACTCGACTTTCTCAAATAGAGGAAAGTAAAACTGATAATAATAATAATAATAATATAATAATAATAATAATAATGATAATGATACCAACAACAACAACGACAATAATAATAGTAATAATAATGATGACAATGATGATGATGATGATGATGATGATGATAATAATAATACTTGCTGTTGGGTTGTAGGTGTGTAAGAATGTATCAACTGACAGAGCGTTCTTTCTTCCATGAAGGAGAAAAAAACATATAACAATAAATGTTAGGGCGCAGGCAAAATAAAAACGTCGCCATCCGCCAAGGCAGACTTCTTACGTTGTGTAGAAAAGAACATGTAACATAGTAATTTGTTGACAACTTCTCTTTTTTTTTTTTTTTATCAAAAAGGCAATCGTAGTTTATCTATAAAGTATTAACCAATGTATTCAACAGAGAGAACATCAGGAATGCTGTATATGACCATCCACCTGACAACGAAACTTCAACATCACAAATAGTGAATTATATGGTCCCACAATAGTCTGTGGCGTTGACCAGACAGAAGAATTCTACACTCTGCTCCAAATGATCATAAAAAGTTGACAAAAAAAGGCATCCTCTTGAAAAGAAGACTGGAAAAAAAAATTTCCTTGGCCTCCAACGTAATGAGACAGCCAATGATATGTGACTATAACTTGGTCCTTGCTTCTATTCTGGGTGAACATAGAGTTTCTGGACGATGGACATGACACTCACCAGACGATCACTATCCTAGAAAGTAACGTTTTATTTCTGGTGAAGAACAGGAACAGGCCTGACACCATGGAATTAAAACAAAACCTTTTCCTGGAACTGATGTTGGTAGTGACCACGATTTTGTCATGAAATTTATAGCACACAGATAGAAAACAATAAGAGAATGAAAAACAGCCATATCAAATTCAATGTTGACAAGCTGGAGTACGTTCACTTTGCTGAAACAAGTGGCATTAGGAGGGAAGCTGGCTAACGGTGTACTGCCGCTATGACAAATAGACTATGGGAACTTCAACCTAACCTTGTGTCACGAACAGCTAACAGCCACATCTCTCTCTCTCTCTCTCTCTCTCTCTCTCTCTCTCTCTCTCTCTCTCTCCCCCCCCCCCTCTCTCTCTCTCTCTCTCTCTCTCATATTCTTTAGCGTTGTCAGTTGTCGTGAGTTCATCCCCTTCAATTAACCCGCTCTCCTCTTCAGCCCCTTCTCTACCTCTGTCGAACTGACTTATTTGCTGGCAATAAGGTCATACGACGCGCCCCTGATGTCAGTTGTGGACAGTTTTGATGTAATTGTAACACGGATAACAACAAGCTGACTCTAGTCCCCTCCTTTTCCCCTTTCCCCACTCAGTATAACGTCACGGATAAGGTTAGTACCATACTCTTCTCGACATTTGATCATTTTGTGACATGAATCCCATGACTGATTTGATGTTTCATTGTGTGCGTGGTAACCACTCCATCTATGTATTTGATTTGCAATTTCTTACAGTCCCAAATTACTTGTTAACGTCTATGCAAAACCTGAGTAAGGAATTGAAATGGAGGGCAAGTGTGAGGACTCACCAAGCTGGAATCCTAGCTACCCATCTACAAACCAGGTTCCATAACCCTCCACAGACCCCAAGACCCCATTCCCACACACCAGCTGGCCCAGCACAGGAGCAAAAATCCATGCTGCTACGTGACCACTTGGACAACCGACTAACCAGGAGGCCTGCCTTTAGTGGTGACATCAACAAACAGGAGAGAGATCTGTGGACTTCTCCTCCACTTGGACCGTTAAGTTCTCGTGTGCTCGCTGGACTCCAACTTAAATCAACACTTTCCCTCTCTTTATGATGAGATAGAGTGGAAAAGACAGGCTGATTTAATCGAAGTCATGAATAATTGTATACTTTAATAATCTTGTATGCGAAAGTAAAGTTTCGTATGTGAAACTGTACTTAACTGGTGCCAGTCTATTTGTCGTTCACACGTTAATACATCTTTGAACCTATTTCTTATTCTGTCCGATACTCGGAAAACAAGCACTTTTAAGCGCATGTGGTAGACTATCGATTTCGACAATGTCACTGTGCAGATGACCTTCTCTCATGGGCACGAGTAGCGCATAAGCCTAAGTAAAATGACACAGGAGCCATTCTTGAGCATTTTCAACAGTTCCGAGAAACAAAAATTGTCGATGACCAATACCGGCAAGTTGCTCCTCTACCTCTGCAAAGAAAGAGGGTGGAGGTGAATTTCAATATCAATAATACTCTCTATCATTTGAATTGTTATCACACTCTGGGACTTCCCCTAGAGGAGCATACACCCCAGCCTGCTCGTCACACTTCTAACCTTAAGCTCTTGTTAGAAACAGACCTATGGGTCCTCACAATTTCAAGCAAGCGATTACTGAAACAGCAGCAGGGTCCTTGGAATAATCAGATGCAAATCGAGGCCATGGATTATCAGCAGTTTCTTGAGCTTCAGACTGCTTCAGGAGACCGAGGTCGAGAAATACATAGATTCAGTGAAGAAATGAAGAATTCAAAAGAAAGCTGGACTGAACAACAATTTGAGGACATTGAGAAAAACCTAGATAACAACGACACAAAGTTAGCATCTAAGATTGCAACGGGCTTGAAAAAGAGAAGCAACGTGAAATCGCAAAACGAAGACGGCAAGTTTTTTTTTCCAACAGGAAAAAGACATGATAGAAAGGTAGACTGAAGATCGTTCACAACTCTTTCAACAACAGCAGCCAAGGAAATTTCAACTATTGTAACAGTAGTGGTTTTCGTCGAATGAGGATGACTATCAATTACTCCCGTTAAGAAATCGTAACAGCAGTGAAATCATTTCAACGTGGAAATGTGGGGAGCCTGCAGGCATCGACATCATCCCTTCAGTACTCTTGAAGCATGGCGAAGAAACAGTAATTGATATGTAACTGCCATCTGCACCAAGATCTGGCACACTTAGGAGTGGCACACGCCGTGGACTCAATCACTAATCGTTAATCCTGGGGAGGATGTTTAAAGCCCACAGTCAAAATATAGGTCGCAGATATCCCAATGTCTGTCGCAAACAACCAAACAGAACATTCCTTGACTCAAGTAGGGTGCGAATTACGGTCAGATATTAAAATGAACGCTACAGAGACATGGACAATAAATTCACCTGTTTGAAACTGGGAAAAAAAATAAATTTTTCATTACCCTCCCTGCAATCCTTCTCGGAAAATTCACTGAAAGTAGGCTAATTTACAGCCAAAATTTACCGTAAAGAACAGAAAAATGTGTCAAAATCTCTAACCCTTTTAAATGTCTGCAGCCTAACCACGTCTGTATGCGTGAATGATGTTGTGTGTTACACGTGCAAACAATCAGGACGCACGCAAGAGATGGGATCTTCCTGTGAAGGAAGACCTAAGAAGACATGCGAAGAACAGGTGGCACCTCTCATGTTCAACCCAGAGTTCTCAGGAAAGCCGCTCTGACAGCAGGGTTTCCGTCGCACTCCCTGATTTCCCTGCCTCTGAACTCACAGTGCCTGGAGATAAACGTGATGGGAAATTTAAGCCAAGTGGTAGTGGGAAAAAAATTAACGTGTGGAGCAAAACAAGTAGGACAGAGGGTGTGTGACTACCAAACACCAAATTACCTTATGCTCTAAGCATACCCTCTTCCCCCACCCCGTTCAGATAACCACAGACACCGCTCAGAAATCCGTAGGTGTTAATGATCCGAATGTCAGGACAGACCTTCCACCGCTATAGAAAAATAGCTAAGTGTGATGTTGACACTGAAGAAGAAAATGATGAAGAAATATCTGATGTTGGGCCTGAAAATGATTTGTACTCTGATCAGGTGTTCACACCTTTTTGCAGTCCCTCATTCCATTCTTCTCTTTCAGTCTGACTATCAGCTTGTCGGTCAGTCAGTCTGTCTGTCTCGTATATAACTACCTGTCTGTCTGTCTGTCTCTGTCTGTCTGCCTGTCTGTCTGTCTGTCTCTCTGTTTCTTTACCTATTTGACCGCTTCCTTCGCCGCCGTTTTCTCCCATTCTCTCCGCTCCACTTCTCTCTTCTCTCTCTCTTCATCCTTTCCCTGTCTCTCTATGCCCGCCTTCTCACTCTATCCAATCGTGCCTCCTCCCCTCTATTTCCATCCCACTTCCTTCCCTCCCCTCTTTCCCTTTCTTTGGAAAACACTTTGTTGATTTCTTTTTGAGTGAGTTCATCCGTATATCGATTAGTCCATAACATTTTGTTTCATAAGTATTGGATAAGTTTAGAATTAGCTCTTTGAACTGTCGGGGACTTAAAAATGAACTGGAGCAAAGTATAGGAAACGAAAGATCGTGATGGGAGAAAGAATGGGATGGTAGAATTTTTGCCCAAGAAGGAACGCCCAGAAGTAAGGGTTAGGTCATTCTGGCGTCCAGACATTTCAACGACGAAAGGAAGAAGAACGCACAATAGCCATAAAGATAGCATAACAAGCAATTCCCATGCGTATTGTTAATGTATACGCTTCTGATTCTTTGGGCAAGAGACTTCTTTTTCCACAAGCAGAATTTAAAATTGCAACTTCCGGAAGTTGAAAACAAAATTCTATTTGGTGATTATGACTATGTCATTAACTACAACTGCGATGTAATATCCGATAATCCTTTCAATGAGGCAGATATTACTCTACGTAATCTTTCCCTGACTGATGTACGTAGGATCTTCCTTGAAACCGAACGATATTACACATGGAAATGTTTCATCCTTACTTAGACCGTCATTTAGATTATTGTCTTGCTCCAGAAAATATTCCATCGTTGATAATCTCAAGCGAATGCGCTGCAAAATTCTGGTTTTAACGCTGTCGTTACAGATTTAGAAAACATCAGATTTACTCATGGTTCAGGATACAGAATACTGGAGGTTTGAAAATAGCTACCTTCAACATGGTGATTTGTGAAGAATGTAAATGAATCACTGGATGATTACTTAAACAATGAAGAACTCGATAAAAAAAAGTCGACATATGGGAATTAACAAAATCTTAAATATGTAAATATTGTATTGACTTTGCTGTAGTCAAAGAAAAGAAATGACAAACATGCAAATCAACTTTATTGAATTAACCTGATAATTCACGCCTACAAAATGATTTATTAAGGACTAAATATAAATTAGAACTGCCAGAGATGAAAAAAAAAGAAAAAAGAAAGGAGCTCAAATTACATCGAGTTATATGAATTGAAGAAGTAGAGGAAAACACCAATGTTTGCGTAATTTTGAAAAGGTCAGGTAGAGGAAATTTATAATTACTCATCTAACATCAGAATCGGGGTCCCCTATCTCTGACCAAAACAAAATAATGACACAACAGGTAATTTTCTTTCTTTTTTTGTTTTACAAAAATCTCTCTGTAATCAAAAGAGTGACGCTGAAAAAAAGTGGTAGAAGCCACACACGAATTCATTGTCGAAGGAAATGTTCATCTTTGAGCAACAGTGACTCCAGCTCATGTGAAAGTCTTGTCACAGTTGATGAGACATCGTGCACTTGACACAGCATGAAAAAATGGCACAGCCCCAGGTGTGAATGGTAGTATTATACTGTCGAATTCGTTTGTTCGTTTTTGCCAAAATTAAAAGAGATTGCAACAGCCTCTTTAACGAGTCTTAAAAAAAGAGATGGGGTATATTACACGCAAGATCAAGGTGTTACAGTACAATGGCAATAAATGGAAAGGCCTGGAAAAACACAGCATATTACAAGCCGGAGACCTAAAACCCTGACGAATGTCAATGATGAAATTCTGGCTGAAGCACAGAGACTTATGATGTCATACAGCATTTGGTAAACAAAGACCAAATTGGATACATAAAAGTCGAAATATTAACACTGTTATTTGTAGTATTGACGACGTAATCAATTGTGTAAACAGAACGGGTAGAGCAGGCTTTCTGTTAGCACTTGAGTATTCAAAAGTATTTGATTCCATTACTAAATCATAATTACTTCAAGCATTTGATGTATTTGGCTTTGACCCTGACTTAAAGAAATGGATAGGAACTGTTATGAAAAATCACTTAAATCACTGGGGTTGGATTTTTGAAAACTTCAATGTTAACTGCGATATTAAACAAAGGTGTCCGTTCCATAACCCTTCCCCCTCTCTCCTTGTCTTTTTCTAGCTGTTGAACTTCTGGCCATAAAAAATTAGAAATAGCAACATCATGGGAATACAGGTACCACGCTGAAATGAATGAATCCAAACAATACGGTAAAATTCAACAGATGGCTGATGATAAAACCTCATTTCTGAATAATAAAACATTTCTGAATAATCAGAGTGATATTTCCACAGAAACAGAAGTCTGGAATTAATCCCCATGTTTTTCGGGCTTTAAAATTGAATATATATAGAACTAAAATCGTAGGTACAATCGATATCTGCTTTTGTACTCTGAATGTGCCATTTCAAATAAAAGAAAAAAACTGTTAGGAATAGTCTTAGCAAAAGGCTAAGTGCAAAAAACAAAGTGGTCAAGGATATCGAAAACAACTAGAACAGTAGATTACAAACTCTACAATTATCAAACAGCTATGATAAAACAATGAAGCAAAGGAGACCTCATATATAGAGTAAACTAATCATAATAAGAAGACTTTTTGATCAGTCTGTTGAATTAATCAAGTCAGCTGGCTTGTTCAAGGAAATCTGAACGAAAGTGAACACAATCCTAAAAAAAAATTTCTGGCAAACAAAACATAGCGACAGAAAATGTCTTGGAAAGATTAAAAGAAAGGCAATGAGAACAGATGAACGAACGAACGAACGAACGAACGAATTTTATTTTCAGAGGGTAATGGAATAAGCATCACTGCTTTTTTACATCCAGCCCTCCGGGGCCAAAAGAAATTTATGAAAGGAAAAAAGAAATATTGATTAATATAAAATAATGGAAAATCACTCTTAAATATGAAACATAAAAAGTACAAAAGGACACAAAATCTATGTACAGAGGGAACACCGACAGAAGGTGTGGGAGACGGTAGGGGTGGGAGTGGGATGGGTGGATGGGGGGACAATTAAGAGTGAGAGGAGGGGGGATGGAAGAATAGAAAAAGAACTAATAAGGAAAATGAAACATTTACACAGAACAGTTATTGGTACATCTTTGGGTAAAGTGTGTGTAAGATCAGACAGATACATCAAGTACGTAAAAAGATGGGATTTAAACTTACTAGTGTTTGGTTCGTTTTTTAATTTTTTCTGGGATATTATTCCACAGCCAGCCCCCAGAATAAGCAAGGCTTGATTTGCATAAATTAATTGATGGGAAAGGGAGATTTATTTTATGCGAATGACGATGAACATTAGAAGTAAATATATTCATTAAATAGGAAGGAGCACCGCCGTGTAGTATTTTATGCATAAAGAGTGCTTTATTGTACAATAGTTTGGTCTTGAATGGAAGGATACCTGCTCGTTCATAATCAGGGTGCCCTAGCGAGGGTTTATCAATTGTTATTTTGACAGCTCTCTTGTATATACTAGTCAATGGTTTAAGCAACTTATTGCTAGCTAAATCCCAGAGTGTCGAGGCATAGTCAATATTTGGTTGAATATAAGATTTGAAAAAATAATTTTCTGGTGTGATAATCTAAAAAGTTTTTTTATTTTCCTGAGCTGATACAGTTTTACGGCAAGATTTTTGGAAAAGTTCTAAATGCTTCGACCAAGATAGGTTGTTGTCGATTGCTATTCCTAAGACTCTGTGATTTGAAACCTCTTTGATGTTTTCGTTACCGATATAAAGGATTGGCAAGTTTTCGGTTACATTTTGACGTTTTTGCCTTGTTGTAATCAACATGAATTTCGTTTTTTGAGGATGCAGAGACATGTGATTGAGTTGTGTCCATTTAACGAGAAGGTTGATATTTTTCTGAATATCAAGGTAGACTTGCTGAGCATTAGAATTATTAGTGTCAAATAGTAGTATCATCGGCAAACATTTCACAATGAGAAGTCAAGGTTAATGGTAAATCATTAATATAGAATAAGATGGACCAAGGACCGAGCCTTGTGGCACACCAAAGTTATTGGGAATCAAAGTAGAATAACAATCATTTAATAAAACTAACTGTTGCCTGTTGGAAAGGAAGGATGAAATGAGTTTTAGAGTGTCGGAAGTTAGTCGATAAATAATTAACTTTCTGAGCAAAAGTTCATGATTAATGACAAAGTAGGTAGATTAGAAGTGGTTGATATGATTGAAATGCAAAAGATCTTTAACCCACAGTGGACAGGACTATTAAAACAGACGGACCAAGACGTGGTGTTTCATCTTTTTTTTTCGCATTTTGATAAAACTGCCTCAGCCAATGAAATATCTTTACGTAATTTTTTTTTCTGGAAATGACAGTCCGGGGTTCGACTAGTTTAAAATGATTTTTGAAAGAGGTTCATTCAACCTACTTATACAACAAAGAGGCAAGGAGATGTGTTTGAAGCCAATATCTGTTCTACAAGTAAATTAGATACAAGATGAAAGCCATGGACTTTGTGAAATGGCGAGAGAAAGACTTAATAACAGTAACCGATGTAACTAAAACTCAGAAAGGCCCATCTTATTAAATTAATGGTAATACAAGATCTACCAGACCAGAACAGAGCGACAACTTTTTTCTCCAGTAGAATGCTTTATCAAATGGAGTATGGCTGCCTTAATGGCGGGATAAAAAAAAAACGGTCATACACACAAAACTCCACTGCTGTCTATACAGGCAGTGTCCGCAGGAGTATCAGCCTGTGTGCACAGAGAGAAAGAAAGAACAGAAAATGTTTTATCCCAAATTTGGATCGACTGGGTTAAGAATGGTGGCATACCACTTGAAACAGAGAATCATGACACCTTTGAAGCAAAGCATTCCCATGCTAAACCCAAATAAATCCTGAAATTGCCGTTGGAAAATTAGTTAACCTTTCACTCTGTACGCAATCAATTTTTGGCATAGAAAATTTAACTTAAATTTCAGTGAATGGGTATGGTTTACACGGAGACTAGCAACAAAAGAGGTGCGACTACTGTGAATTACAATTAGACCTATTGCAGTATATTTATCCCACAAAATATGCGAAAACAGATTTTGTTTCATATGATTATTGTCCAAACACTGCGGATGTTATTCAGCATTTCTTTTCATACCCACCTGTGACACAGTTTTGGACAGGCATTAAAAACACTTTTTTTTTTTTTTTTTTTTTTAAGATATGCACACATTTGCATTTGTCAGTAAGTGATGTGCTGCTTGAGTTTAACGGAAGAAATTTCGCGTGCTAACATATGGATCAACAAATTAATTTTGCTGGGTGAAACATCTATTAGGAGAAAAAAAAGCCTTCAGTACAGTATGAATTGGTTTTTGAATAAAAAGCACAGTTAAACAAATCTATTTAACACACACACACACACACACACACACACACACACGCACGCACGCACTCGCGCGCGTGCGCACACACACACACACACACACACACACACACACACACACACACACACACACACACACACACGCTGATACCTATTGCGTTACTGTTAGGCTTTCCTTTTCTGTTTTCTTTGTGGACTTTTTTCTCGCTCTTTTGGGGATAGCCTCTTTTGGGATAACCTCTTTTGGGAAATAGATACAATCGCCAGCCGACATGTAATCGACTTCACGCACATACTTTTCCCCGTTCCTTTTCTCCTTTACTTTCATTGCTTTCTGTTTGTTCCTAGTGTGAAGTGGAGAGGATTGAGAATAGAAGAGAGAGTATGGGACGAGGAAGAGAGCGAGTGAACATATCATCCTCCCCATTAACGTTGGTTTCCTCTTTTATTTCAAATCATAGTTGGACCAACGGACCAGTTTGGACCGAAACAACCTCACCGACCTATCAAGACATAAACAATAATGATAATAAACATGAAGTATCATTAAGAATACATATACTGAAAAACATTATTATTCAACATTAGGAACAGTTTCATTCAACAAAGATTCAAAAAAGGGAAGAGATCAAACATCGACAAGGCACACATTATATAAATTAAGCTAAGACAGCACACATTATATAAATTAAGCCAAGACAAGTATCAAATATTCATAAGGAAATTGTGAAATCATACATTAAAACAATATAAGTCCCTGCAGCACACAGACATCAAAATTAAGGTGCAAGGATTCACAACAAAATACACAAAAGGGCCCCTACCCTTGTTTTCTCTCTTCCTTCCATCACAGACCACACACACACACACACACACACACACACACACACACACACACACACTTCTCCTCCAGTCAGAGTTGCACAGTCTCACCTGACTGGCCTCCCCCCCTCCTTTTAATCCCCCTTACCCCACTCTCATGACTCATATTACACATTTTCATAAAGTCCGATGCGCTGGAAGGTGGTTTGACAGGCTACATTTCGTTGGTAATATTGTTAATGAATCTGTTCTCGAATTTTGTCTTGTTGGCGTGACTGCAGCAGTAGATTGTTGGCAGAATACTCGTAATTTTGTACTGTTAAATGTGAATGAGAATTTTATTTTTGAAGGCCTGCTGGTTGTATTTTTATTCGGTTTGTCATGGATCTATTAATCTGGAAGGCGATTAAGATAACCAAACTACTGTTAATGTAGATGAACGGGAAAGTCTGAAAAAAATTGACACATTGAAATCAAGAAAGAAAATAATGGCAACTGTACGAAGTGAGGCCATTGCTTCCTATATTCAGAGGGAGGAGTAAGCACCTCCAGTAATTGAAAGAGTGTAGGAATGTGAAGCTGTCTGGAAGTCAGCACCTTGTGAAATGGCTGGAAGACCAGCTAAAGCGATTGAAGATGGCTCTTGACGAAGCGGGGAAGCATCCCCAGAAAGCTGCCTCTGTACAGACTGGCACCTAGCCCACTGTGGATCTTCAGGGTGGAGATAAAGTGGTGATATGAAGCAGGTACAGAGGAAGGTGTAAAATCCTTCATTTCTGGAAAGAGGTGAATTAAGTGTGCCTAGAGTGGCCCTCCATTTTCAAACCATGGGATGGTTTGGATGGTTAAGAGAATATGACTAGGGTAGAAATAAGGAGATTCTTTTTCATCATTTTCCCCACGCTCCCGAGAAGCTTCTCTACAGGTCTGAAAGGGAGACCAAAGGTGTGAGAACGTTTCTAACATAAGAGTCCGGGACTGATAGGTCTTTTCTAGACTGCTAATGACTGTCCACGTCTCGAGTTGCAACACCTCCTTCCCCCCTTTATTTTTCCTTTTTTTTTTTTTTTTTTTTAGTTCCTTTCTCTTCCTATATTTCTCCTCCCTCCTACAAACACTCCCCTCCAGAGAGGGTTGTGCAGTCTCACCTGACGAGACTCCCCCCCCCCCCCCCCCCTTTCCTTTCCGTCCCCTTCTCCTACCTCCTATGCCCTTATCATCCACTTTAAATTAGTGACATCCTTGCGCCCCCCCCCCCCCCCCCATTCCCTCCCATTTTTTTTTTTTTCCGCTTCAAGGATGGTTTCGACGGAATGTTGGGACGAGGGGAAGGGGGAGATGGAAATTAAACTCATTTATACAGTTAAGCATTATCATTCACTATTTTGACCCCGTCAGCATGGTTATTGTTGTTTCTCTAATTTTTCAAAAATACTTTTGTCACAACCAAACGGAATGGAAGTATCGGTAGATCAAACATCAGAACAAAGACGCACCCAGACGCTCTGTCTGGAAGTGCAAAAAGTACAATCCATATGCCAATGTCCGTCAGTAATTGATCATTTTGACTGATGGTGATTTAGAGTCAGTGAAGAAGAAGAAGAAGAGAGTAAGGGGAAATAGTAGAATGGAGGCAATACCTTGAAGAAAAAAATGAGATAGAAGGATTCAGTATAAGACACTTATTCCCCTCTCTCCCTGTCTCTTTCTCTCACTCACTCACTCGCTTAAACTCACACTCGCAGGCATGCACTCACACACATACACCCGCAGGCAGGTGGACACATTCAAACACACACACTAACACTTATTCCTCCTGCATCCACTAACCATAAATCGATCCTTGAATATGTTTTGTTTTTGTTATAGCAGCATTCTACACCATCAAGATAAGAAAAATGGAAGTACCTGGGACCTACTCTTGAGGCAAAACAAACTCAGACGCAAACGCAATAAATAAATATGTAGTAAAGAGATCATCAAAAAAAGCAGGCGAATGTATCGTGTCAACAGAACATAAAACAGAACATAAAGAAATGTAGGCACCGATAAGCGTTCGCAAGTACTCAGCCAATAGACACTTGAGCAAGAAAAAAAACCAGACATTAGTTAAACTGTCCACTATTATTTGTAAACATGTTCTGATGTGTAATCTAATTTTGAGAAATGGCGCCAGAAAGGAAAAAAGATAAAAGAACCACAGTGAGAAAAAAAGAAAGAACGTGAATGGAAAAGTGGGGAAATGGCAGTGAAGAGAAGGGTGTGTGATTCTCTCACAAAAAGGGATGAAAAGAGAAAAGAAAGGTGCTCCATGACCTGCACGCAAGCGAAAAAAAAAGAATGAAAAGAAAGGACATTTCCAACAGTGTCAGCACATCTACACCATCAGTTTGATCAGTCATGCCAGGAAAGAACTGTTCAAAATCACCCAGAAGAAGATACCAGTATTGCTGATTCGAACAGATTAGATTCCTCAACAGCAAAAGTGCCATCGAACAGATCTTTTACCCGAGTATCTTTTGCAAAAAGCATCCTCAACACCAGAGAGTGTTCTACTGCGTCATTATAGACCTCAAGAAAGCGCTTGACAGATTCTGGGCCACAACAAAGACATTTAACAGGAACAAAAGCTTATCAACAAGATCCAGCAAATGGACTCCAAAACGATTGTGTTCATTGCTCATACAGGGTGCTATTGGAGAGGGCTTCCATGATTCAGTCACGGTTCATCAGGGCTGCTTTCTACCTCCAACACTTTTCAGCATATTCCTGGAACGCATTGCAACCGAAACACTTGAAGATCATGACATCAAAGTCAGCGCTGGAAGAAAAACCATCTGGAACCTATGTTTTGCAAATAACATAGAAGGCCTGCCAGACAGTAAAATAAGAACCCGTCGAGCTTCTTAAAAGACTGTATGATATATCAGCAAATATGGAGAAAAAAATCAGGGCCGAGAAAACCAAGTCGATGGCCAACGTCAATGCTGATAAAAATGTCCATGAACAGAAACTAGAAACTGTTCCACAGTTCAACTACCTAGAATCCCTCATCAGCAATGAGGAATCCAAACCAGGTATCCTTTCAAGGGAAGCAAAAACAACATCAACACTGTCTGGAGTTAAAAAAAAAAAAAAAAGAAAAAAAAAACTGCATTGAAGGACAACAACATCAGGTTCTTGCGTGCACGGATATGTTCCATATTCCTGAATGCATGCGAATATGGACCATCACAGCGGATCTGAAAAGAAGAATCCAAGCCAAACAATTGAGGTCACCACAAGAACAGATTCGTTAACAATACCACTAGCGAAATGTAGCCTGTCAAACCACCTTGCATCTGCTGACATCAGTAAAGAAAATAAAAGAAACTTGGTATGGTAATGTAACAAGACTCAATGATTTGCGAAAACACTGATGGAGGAGGGAGACAGAGGGAAAAAAATGCAATGGACTGACAATATTGCAGAACGGACATAGAAAACTTTTGCAGAGACCCAGGCCTTTCGTACGACTGACAGATCTAAAGGAGCTTGGTGATTTCTTCAGTGCGCCCCTTGGACTCCCAAAGGAGTTATGGGAAAAGTAAAAAAAAAAAAAAAAAAAAAATTAGAAGCCTACATGATGATACTGGAAATTCTTTTATACAGTCCTGAAATATTGCCATAAAAAAGTGATTCTTTACGTCGGCATGAAACTGAAAACGGTCTTTACAAGGGCCGAGATCAGTCTGTAAATGGTCTTTAAAAAATCTTTAAAAGTTATTGGCAAAGATCTTGAACAGGTCATTACAAGGATCTTTACCACGTCCTCACAATGGTCATGAAAAACGTTCACAAAATGAAAAGAAACTTTACAAGATTTTTAAAAATCAAAGATCTGAAACACATCTTTTCTAGCTCGTGATAAGATTGCTTAAAATGTCAGTTCACAGCTTTCTTTAAAGTGCCCGTCACGAGAGTATACAGTGGAAGAAACTTTACAAGGTTTAAAAAAGTTGTAAAGTTTGTAGAGTGGAAGAAACTTTACAAGGTTTCAAAAAATCACAAGGATCTTAAACACCTCTTTTCTAGCTCGTGATAAGATTGTTTAAAATGTCAGTTGACAGCTGTCATTAAAATGCCGTCACGAGATTTTTTTTTTTTTTTTTTTTATAGAATCTGTACACGCTCTTTATTTTTTCTGTTCAAAAGTCTGTAATTAAAAGGTCAATCCAAGAATCTTTAAGAATAGTTTACATTAACACTGGAAAAGTCTGTCCATGTAAAACGTAAATGCCTTTACAATATTTTCACAAAGACCTATGAAAAACTTTTCAGCGGTCTTAAAACAGTGTTACAGTTTCTTTTGATTTTTTTTTACCAGGATATTTAAAAGGACTAAAAATGGTCTTTGGGGAACATTATAAGGACTTTGACAGTCTTTTTAAAGTCCGTACAGAGGTTGTACAAGGTCTTTACAGGGGGATCTATTAAACGTATTACAATAGTTTTACGGTGGATCTGTATGGGATTACGAAAGTATTTAAAAAACTGTCCAAAAAACAGTGTGTGTGCGTGCGTGCGTGCGTGCGTGCGCGCGTGCGCGTGGTTGTGGGTGTGGCAAAAACTACGGCCCTGGAAGTTCGGATAAATCGGATTAGAAAAGAACTGGAAAAAAAACTCCGTACTTTTCTTGAAAGAAAATGAAGAGAAACAAACCTTTGGACGAAATTGTAGGGACATTTTAGATCTTTCACTCATTCCCCTTCCTGAGTAAAAACACCACAGTCATATACGCTCAGCCACTCATTCATTCATTTTCTCCCTCAACAATGAAAATGATTATTGACATAATCAATCAAGCAAGCAAGCATCCGATGCAATCGGTTAATAAATGCATAAACCGTAAACCGTACAATTATAGTTTAGACAATAAATAGTCCGGGATTGCAATGCAGTGACCAAGGAGGTACACATCTCGTACAGAGCACCGGCTCTCAGTCCAGCCGATCCCCATTTTCGCCTCCCCTACCCCTTCCCTACCTGCCCTTCCTTTCCCCTCTCCCCCAACATTTCCCGCCCACCTCTTCCACACTCTTTCTTTCCCGCTACTTCTATCCTGCCGCATCTCTTATCTCTCTCTCTCTCTCTCTCACACACACACACACACACACACGCTTCTACCTTTCTCATTCTTCATCCCTACTCTCCCACCCATTCTCCATCACGTGTTCCTCCCTCTCCCTCCACATCCCCCCCCCCCCCATCCTGTCCACCCCCTCACTCACCCTCTCTGGCCCTCCCACTCCACCGCCTACCGCCCACGCAGTGCTGTGCTGGCGGTGTCAGATCAGTCGTGATGAGGTCATGGAAGTATCGATCGCGCGCTTTTGGCAGAAAACACGGCAGACGACAGAGGCGGCAGCCAACTGCTAGGGTAGGCCTCACAGAAATGGGAGTCCTGCCTCCCTCACCCCTTCCTCCCCGCTCTTCTAGCCCCCCCCCCCCCCCCCCCCCTCCTCCCTCCCTCCCTCCCAACCCCCGCCCTCCTTTTTCCTCCTCTGTGCTTGCATGCACAGTTTGGCCAGCCTTTGGATCGAGTCGTGTGTGTCTGACCGGTGCAGGGTGACAGAATTGATCCCCACTGGACTGTGTGTGTGTGTGTGTGTGTGTGTGTTGTATGGTGTGGTGCAGTGTACTTTCCTTACCTAGAAAGTGGATTTATCAACAGATCAAAAATTCTGAAAGCGTTTTTTTTTTTTTTTTTGTTGTTGTTGTTGTTTTTTTTGTTTTTGTTTTTGTTTTGTTTGTTTCTTTTTTTTTGCCCCCCCCCCCCCCCCCCCCCCCCCCCCCCCTGCTTCCAGGAAATGCACTTTAGATATCCGCATAGATTCCGGCATAATTTTTTGATGATTCAACACCGATCTTACACCGAATTTGACAACATAAGTGATTGCTCATTCCTCATTTTCGTTCTCCGGAGTGTCGTTTAGCTTGCCGGAAGAAGATCTAAGATAAAAAAAAAAAAAAAAAGCGTCGTGCTTTTGTGTTGCACTTCGTTCATCCATGTTAACTGGCGGAGTCAGTCGAATACCTTTCAACATGTTTCACTTTCCGCCTGCAGTCACCTCACATTGCAACTGATATCCTTTTTAATCAAAGCTGTCTGAAAATGATTCCTACGTTCTGTATAACTGACTTACACTGATAAAAAAAAAAAAATCAACATCCCCCCTCCCAAAAACAACAACAAAAAAAAAAAACAACACACAAACAAACAAGAGTCACTGAAATCTATGAATGTCCAAAAAAGTGAAAAAAAATCCGTCGAGTAGGCAAAATTCCAGGTTTGCTAAAATGAAAGGGTTAGGGTCAAAATGCGTATATAAATTTTTCATTCATTCCATAAATCAAAACGTTCTTAGGAATACATTTGAAAACTCGATGAATCCTCTGTGTGTGTGTGTGTGTGTGTGTGTGTGTGCGTGCGTGCGTGCGTGCGTGCGTGCGCGCGCGCGCGCGCGCGCGCGTTTGTGTGTGTGTGTGTGTGTGTGCGCGCGCGTGTGTGTGCGTATATGTTTCAGTATGTGCACGTGTGAGACAGTATCACCAACCGAAGGCTTGGCTGGACAGGAACGACCTGACCAAGTAGTAGAACACCTTGGACACAAGATCGACAGCATGACATGGAGGTCAGTGAAGAAAGACCGAGACATCAAAGCAACTCGAGATAGGCCTACCAGGCAACTTTGAATACCTGGGAGTAGTTGTGACTGATAAAGGGTACCACCAGAAGTCTTCCGTAAAATGACCCAGGCATCAATAGCGCTCTGACAGTAGATAAACAAAGAAGAACCCGGCATTTAAAATGAGACGTTTCCTCCAATGAAGAAGTGCGCAAAAGAACACATCGAAGCAGCCACTGGCCCATCCGCGTCAACAGTAAAGAAAAAAACTGAAATGATATTATCAACATGTATTGATATTGTGTTGGATGGATGAAAGGGGCGCGTGTAATGTACCATACAAACTTGCATTTTACATAAGGATACGGTGATGTAAAGTCAGCCGTTTGATCTTTCTCAAGGGTAGCAACTCTCTTCAAATAACGTATTAACCAAATCCGATTAGTTCCCTTATAATATGTCCCTTCCAAAGAAAGAATGACATTATTTTTAATATACTGATAAGTACTGCCACTTAACCCAATATTTTTAAGTTTAAAAAGTAGTCTCGCGTGCCGTATACGGTCATAAGCTTTCTGAACATAAAAAAGTTGCTAATACACTTTTACGCTTGGAAAATTGTTGCTTTATTTGTGTTTATGTAAATGATCTATCGTAGACCTGCCTTTCCTAAATCCAGCGTAATTGACGGGAATAATTTGCTTTTTCTCACACAAAAATGTTAATCGCGTTAAAATATTTTTTTTTTCCATAATTTTTCCGACATTTGATGTGAGGGAAATCAGTTTATAACTTGACGCCTCTGACTGCGGTTTGGCTTGTTCGAGTGTAGGAGTTATGACCGAAGCTTTCCAAACGCTTGGAAGACGTCCTGTTTCCAAACATTTAAGATAAAACTTGCGTAGAATTAAGCGCTATTTTTTTTTTGGAAAAAGGTTGACCATGCTGTAGGAAATACCATTATCCCCTACAACAGCGTTTTTATTTGTAAAGGACACAATGGCGTCTTCATCAGAAGAAATAGGGGAATTTATAAAAGTTTCATGATCTGGAACAGGATCTCTATACTTCTCCTTTTCGTTCACTGCTTTTTCTCATATTAAGTTGGGTTGGTGTTAATCCTTCATCTCTACAGATTTGAGCAAGCATATCAACACATGTTTTGGGCCTTTTCCAAGGGGGCTGGGAGCTCTTATCCTTTACTTTAATTGGATACTGTGGGAGACAGAAACCGTTTTTTTTTTTTTTAAATCTCTTATTTTTTCCACACTTTGTGAGCATCTTTGTAGTCTGACACTTCGTGAGCACAATCCTTGGACCAGTATTGTCTCTTTGCTTGCACAAAACTCTATTGCAATAGTTTTTATCTTTTTTCATTTCCATATGATTAGATTCTGATCTTTTCCTCTACCGATCTGTATACGTTATTTTTTTTTTCTTAACAGCATCTGCACATGCTTGATTCCACCATGCATTTCCTGGGTGCTTTCCAGTTCTGACTGATTTCCTTCTGGGAATTGACAGAAGGCAATCATGGCCCATTGGTCAGCTGAACATTTCAATCAGAGAGAGAAAATGACAAAACATTCGTGTTTGACAATGCGCCTGTGACGAGGGCATCATTATCCTGGCGTGCGTTCCAATTCAAACATCTCTCTAGATCTGTTTGTTTGTTCCATGAACTGAGGGAGGTAACTCTGCTTGTATTGGAAAGATATACGTTATCTTCCCCTTATTTTTCTTTTTTTTTTTTTTTTCGGACCAAGTCTGTTTTGTTCCGTCAGTAAGCTAAACAATTCAACAAGGAGAAAAAATGCCGGCCAAAACATGAGTGTGAAAAGGTGCGCCTGAAAAATTATCACAAAAATAGGGAATGCTTTGCTTTCTTCGAGGCAAATCAAGTTGGGGATTCCTTAGGGATCTATAATCGCTCCTTTGCTTTTTAACATCATGTTGTATGATTTGCCAAAGTGTCTGTCCAAATCCATTAATGTAATACAGTATGCCGACCACATAGCAATGTGGATGAACGTCCCTTTGAGAAAAAAAGACTGGATTACGCTTTATTAGTCATGTAAACAGATTATATCAGACAGAGCTTGATAAATTGAACAAATATATGATGATTAAAAGTATAAGCGAGACTTACCTTGGTAAGTTGAAGGTCATGCTGGATTCCATAGAGGATGGGTTACGGATATGGAGGGAGATATGATAGTGCCGCGCATGCGTAAGACCGCCATACTTCAGAGTGAGAACTACACCCTCTATATAAAAATGATCTAAAATCTTTTGGTAACAAGAATATTAGATGCATCTTTCTCAATCTTGAAGTCCACTTAATGTTTTTCCCACGTCAATCATTTTTAGATACAATCAAAAAACAACCTATTTTGATTTGATAAAATAACACCTTCTAAACTTGGTTGGGAGGGTGGGCATATCTCCCTCCATATCCGTAACCCATCCTCTATGGAATCCAGCATGACCTTCAACTTACCAAGGTAAGTCTCGCTTATGCTTTTAATTCTATTTCGTCTGGTTTACGGATATTCGGGAAGATATGAGACTTCAGAGTAGGTTGTTTTTTTGTTGTTTATCAGAATATACATGAAATATTCAATGTACAATTTTGAACACATTCATAAAAATTTCACTTTATTTGGTACATGGCACTTTGCAGGTTCCTTGATTTTTGGAATTTCATTCAGAATTTCCATCCAGATAATCTTTGTCAAATTCAAAGGTAAATATAATTACAAATACACCGACTATTGTTCACATGTTCACATTTGTACCAGACAAATTTTTCAACAGACTAGAAAAAACACATTTGTAACAGACAGAAATGCTGAAAAATGAAATTTCAAAGTCTGGTCTGTACATTATGAGTATTACGTCATACTACCCCATGGTAAAGCACCATCTTTCATCCTCAGTCTCTATGTGCATAGCATGAAAGTCTTTTCACTTCATTCCTTCTTATAGAAGTATTTTTCAATTTTGTTTATGGCTTGAAATAATCTAATAAAATGTTCACATCCCATGTTTCAACATACTTTGGTACTGGTGTTCTCAATTCAAAAACACCTTTCATAAATCTAATCACAGAGGGATGTGAACCTACTGACCCATCTTCTGTTTTCACAACCGCTGATACTGCACTACGGGCTGCGTTTATAGCACTATAGCCCAAACCATCTGTGTATAACTGAGTTAAAAATTCTAAAACTACTGCCACAGAGGTCTGAAAGGGATCAACCAGACATTGTTTTCTTTGCACCAGATCCAAATCTTTCTTGCAACAAAGTTACATTCTTCAGAATGGTATCCACCCATGTTTTTCACATATGCCACAGCACAAGAGTTTGTCTGTCAATATTTTCACATGTCTGCCTATCACTTCATTCCTGAAACTTTTCAGAGCATATTCAATGGCAAGCAATTCAAGCACATTAATATGCAGATTCTGCTCATTTTCTGCCCATCTGCCTCCTGTCTGCTTTGATCCATAAACTGCTCCCCAACCATCAGACGTTGAAGCATCTATGCAGATTTCTACAGCAGGGTCTTCCCTATCCAAATGAAAACAACCATGTTTAATGTTCTGAACCCACCATATAAGTTCTAAGTTTCCTTCATGTGACAGCTCCATGACGGCCTCAAAATTGCCTTTATGCTTTTTCAGAGCATTGCATTTGTCTTTTTCCAGTGATCTGCAGTACAGTTGTCCCCACTGTACTGCAGGCAGGGAAGCCTGCAACTAGCTGGCCTATGACCTGAGCTAACTCTCTGATTTTGACAGTGCTTTTGCTTTCCAAATCAATGCAGGCGGCCAGAATTTTCTCCTGTCTATCTGTTGGAAGAGTGACAGTCATATTTCCTGAACTGAATGCAAATCCTAAATATTTTATGCTTTTCTTAGGTTTCAACACAGACTTTTCTTTATGAACCACAACACCAAGTGTTGTGAACAATGTAACAGTCTCATCAATATTCTTTTGACATTCCTCTGGAGTGTCACCTTGTAGATAACTATCATCAATGAAAGCTGCAGACAAGTGACCTTGGGCTCCTAGAGTTGCATCGACTGGCTTAAGGATTTTTGAAAAAAAAAAATGACAACAGGACAATCCATTTGGCAAGCAGGTATAACAGAATAACTGACCTCTCCATTCAAATTTCAGGAATTTTCTAAATTGAGGATCAACTGGTACTGAATAATATGCATGCCTTATATCCACAGAAGCATGTAACAATCTTTCTTCATCAACCAATTGCTGATGGTAAATTTTCCATTTTGAAATGTTCATACCCTACACCCTGATTGAAATCTTTCAAATTTAATATCAACTTATACGTACCATCTGATTTTGGTATTTAAAAAAATAGGTGATATAACTTGTCTTTCTTCATTCTTGGAATGTTCGATCACTTTCATATTCAACAATTTCTCAATTTCTCTGTCTATTTCTTCAATTAAATGTCCTTGAATTTGATTTTTTGTTACATTTTGACTCTGTGGCAAAACAGTGAGTGGGATCTTTGTACCTACCACCATTTCAATAATGAAAGGATCAGATGTCAGTTTCTCC
Organism: Conus betulinus; assembly: GCA_016801955.1. Lineage (NCBI taxonomy): Eukaryota > Metazoa > Mollusca > Gastropoda > Neogastropoda > Conidae > Conus > Conus betulinus. Next base: position 90,228 of record JADBJO010000136.1, on the reverse strand, counting down.
CATTCAGATAAATACTCTTTTAACCTGCCCGCCTGAGAAGACTCATGTCCTTCAGAATTTACCTCCTTCAGATGGCTCTCTGCACTGTTTAGAGGTGTGGAGGGAACTCTGGTGGCAACACCCTGTCACGAGATCTGAACTGACCTCTGCTTCACATGAACGCTGCCCTGCCTCGGCCCCAGTTCTGGTTTCTTTTCTTCCTCCTCCCCTCAGTCCACATGGAGTTTTTTAAAGGGTGAGTTGGAAAAAAACTTCCTCTCTACTTTTTTGACTGAGCGGAATCCCTGCCACGTTTTGATGCATTTTGATTATTGCGCAAGGACTCATTCAGATCATCCCCAAATAATTGATCCGTGATTGGGACCTCATTTGACCCAGGCTTTTTGTACTTCTGATTGATGTTGGGTTCACTCAAAATCTAAGTTCGTCTATCCAACAACATTTCGTGTGAGGCTTGCAGAATCAATGCCATGGCATCTGCTGTATCCTTCAGCATTTCATTGTTCATCCCAATCACTTTGTCACATGTTTTGGCCAATGTGCCTGCTGCTCTAGCAATCACTTTCTGTTGTTTCTGTACTCTCAGATCAGTTACTCTCGCACTGAATTCCAAGGTATTCCAAATTTCCTGGCTGACTTTGGGAACTGACAGGTTGAAATTTTCAGGCCTGATGAATTTTTCCATCTTTCTTTCAGTTTATCTTCCTCTAACTTTTCCCTTGCCATTTTATTCAGAGTGCTTGTCATGGCCTCATGTTGCAGTGGTGGTCCCACTTGTTCTTCATTTCTGTACTCCTGCTCTATCTCTCTCAGATGAGCGCATCAGAAGAGTCATCATTGCCATTTTGTAATTTTTGCTTATTTTTTTTTAATCTTTTATAATATTCTGGATTTCGCAGTCAAAATCCTCAACAGCCTTCTCTTTTTCTTCTTGGGGGCATCTTCAAAGGACCCGATCCCCCATCTCAGATCCACCGGCATGATCCTGATCCTTGATGTCTACAACTATTTCATCTGCTAGATCAATGTCTTCTGAATTCGTGTGAGTCTGTTTCAAACCTTTTTCCTTTCTCCAGTTGCCAATGAATTCCAGCAATTGCTGTTGTGTCGCCCACATCTCATCCCATTCAGCCTTGGGAATCGCAGCTGATTCTCCTTTTCGGCTCCCTTCCATTAGGAGCTCTTCTTCATCATGAAAAACTTCTGACGACAAAGGCGATCTTGCCATATCGACCAAAACACGTGGTCAACTTACTGTGCCCCTTTTTAAATTGAATTTTACATAAACAATTGATATATTTTTTTAAATTACTACCATGCACTGTTACATGCTAAGCGATTTATACTAGAACTTATCTAACCTTCTGAAAATGTCTGACGGTGTAGGTTTTTTTTATTTTACTCACTCAGACCTTGGAAATAAAATACAGCATGGCGGCCGGAAGCATTTACGATATGGCGGTCTTACGCATGCATGGCTCTCTCATATCTTCCGGAATATCCGTAAAACATACGAAATGGAATTAGTGGTTTGGAATTTTCATCGCAAAATACTAGCATAGTTTTCTTTTTAACAATGGTGCTGATAAAAAAAAGCTACCTAAATTTCAAATTGTCAGGATATTACTCACAAAACTGAAATAGATTTTTAGGGCTTTATCTTACGCCAAAATTAATGTGGAAAAAAAAACTTTGACACCATGTAATCAAAAACAATTAAAAGTGTGATCTTTTTTAAGATAGTAAGTAAACAAACTGGGGATCAGGACCTGAAAACGCTTGTTCATCTTGCCATTTCATTTGTTAGATCTAGATTAATTTATAGTCAGGAGGTATCCTTTTCTGCTCCAAAGACATTCCTAAACAAGGTACAAAATTTAGATAGCAAAGCCATTAAACTGGCTTTAGGTGTCCCTCTTCATACGAACACAATGAAATCGTATAGAATTGCTGGTGTTTTATCTCTTGATAAAATGAGAAAGCTGATGTCAGCAAAGTATGTAATAAGAACAAACAGATTGAAAATTCACTTCGAGCAGAGAGAGACATAAGATCTGATACTGATTATTCAAAGGAATCAAGGAATGAAAATATGTTACAGACTGTGGCACATGATGTCTCTGAATTATTTGAAGACTCCAATATCACCCCCAAAAAGTGTTGCCCCCATTATGAATGTCATGCCTATTCCTCCCTGGGAATTAACGAAAAGTAGTTTTTACTTTGAGTACACAGATATACAAAAATATGACAATCCAAATATTTTAAGTACAACACTTAAAACATATGTATCTGAAACTTAATAAAAAAATATTCTGATCATCTTAAGGTTTATACTGACGGTTTTGTGCTAGAAGATCATCATGTGGGCTCTGGCTTTGTTATTCAATCTTTAAAAGTTGAAAAGTCATATAATCTTGGCACACACATTTCGATTTTTACAGCAGAACTAACCGCTATTCTTATGGCTCTGTCATATTTGATTAATCTACCACTAAATCTGTTAATTTTTTTTCTGTAGATTCTAAATAAGTGTTGCCGTCTCTTGTTTCATCATTTAATGACAAGAGCAACGTTATCTTTGAAATAAAATATTTAATTCATTGCATTCAATTGAAAGGGTCCAGTGCTGACTTTCGTTGGATATCATCCCATTGTGGAATTTACTACAATGAATAAGTTGACCATCTCGCAAAAAAATGGGGCAAGAAACACTTTGAATGCTGTTGAACTGCCTTGCACTTTATCTTCGGTAGAAAAATGTGGAACATAATAGAAGATGAAACAGTTCGACGTTTTTTTTCTCTTGAGGGACAAAGTATTTTTCATTATTTTTCATTATTGAATGCTTCATCTGCAAGTATATTAATTGTTACCTTGTCATGCAGACTTTTGTTAAATGCTTCAACGACAAAGTACTGTAAAGACATTAAGTGTGTCTGTTCTGCAAAAGTGACAATTGAGCATATACTTGTAAAATGTGCTTCAATGAAAACTTTCCTACTTCCGGAAGTTGTAGAATGTATTTTGTCTGTTTCTAACATTAATTTATTTTGGATCAGTTTAATCTTTTCAACCTCGCTAGTTATTTGTTATGTAGTTCTATTGCACGTTTCTTGTAACTCTGTCTGTCTGTCTGTCTCTCTTTTTCCGTTAAAATTTTTTTTTGGATGATGTCAAAAATTTAATAACATTTTGCTGTTTTTGATGCTAGAGTCTAAAGTCATCGACACGATGAAAAGACTTTAAATAAAATAACAAACTAACTTATATTATTCAGCAACTGCACAATGAAATCTAATTCATTCAAATTAACAAATGTCATTGTATTATCTCATGACTGTCAATACTCACATTGATATTAATGTAATTCACTCATTTATAAATGGAACTCACTCACTGAGCTCTTCTTTCCCCTTAAACTGAATAAAAAAAAAATGGAATACAAAGTATGACTTCAATTACTGATTTGACTTTCATCTCAGATTATACTGTAATGCTGCTTTCTCAGAGTTTGTGCATTTCCACTGTTACATTAGTCTTGTAGTCTGAAATAAACAGAACTTCCACTAAGTAAAAAACAAGTTCTTAATGTCCCTTGTAAGAAGAAAATCAAAAACAAAATCTCTCATTTAACAGTCTTCATGTATCGGCCTGGGCGTTTGATCATGCAGCCATAACGGGAGACAGTTGTGATGTTGCTGGGGGAGGTGAAGGGGGGTTCACGCATGCAGGTTCTTTTTGGTGTGATGCATCATGGTCATCAACTGGAAAATCAACCACAGTCTCTGGGGGGGTTTCTGGGAAGTTCTGAAACTTTCTGCAGGTGTTTGCGGATGCGTCGAGTCATACCACGGGGAGAACCGACAAGGTATAATCTGCTACTAGACTTGATCGTAGTCGTGCCATGTCTTCTGTTCATCAGTTTCGATCAGGATTGGGTCATCTGGCTGCAGCTTTGGTAGCGTGCATACATCGTGTCTATTGTCATAGTACCACTTGCAAGTCTGCTTGATTTTCTCATCAGCAAGGTGAATGTCACGTTCATTGTGTGGTACTGGCTGAAGAGGAGATGGCAATACAGGAACTTTTGTAAGCAGATGTCTTCCGAAATAACATGACGGAACGACTGATGCTGCAGTTGAACGTGGTGTTCGGTACGTCAGTACTGCCGCATCTGGATCTTCTTGTGCAAGGAGTTTCTTACAGCTGACTCGACTTCACCATTTGCCAGTAGAAAATAAAGACTGGACGTGTGATGATCAAATCCATAGTCCTTTGCAAATTAGGCCAAAGTATCGTGAGCTGAATGAGGGACCATTGACGGTAATAGCCATGTCTGGTATGTCATGCATGGAGAAAACCTGTTTGAAACGTAGGATCACGGCACTGCTGCTCAGAGATTTGATGCTTTTTATCTTGATCCACCGCGAACAACAGCAGTCGATGATAGAAAGAAAGTTGTTGCCCTTGTATTTGCAGAAATCAGCTCCAAGCTTTGATCAAGGTCTTGCAGCAGGCAGTTCTGTTGGCTTAAGTGGTTTTTAGTGCTGAGCTGGACGATTTTCCTGACAAATTTGACACTTCTGAATGAGTCGCTGAAGGCCACCTCTCAAGCCTGGCCAGAATACTGTCAGTTTGGCAAACTGCAGGCACTTCGTGAAACCTAGGTGGCTTCCATGGAGTTTGTGTAGCACTTCTTGGCGCTGGCTGGTAGGAACCACAATGCGATCTTGAAATGTCACTCACTCACACAGAGAGTTCAGATTTCACCTTTTCGTAGGGTCACAGTGAAGATGGTGCCTCGGTGGACCATCCTTTATGGAAAAAAACTTGATTACCGTTCGGAGATCTTCATGGTCAGCAATTGCTGTTTGAAGAACTTTCATTCGATTTTCACTGATTTGACCATGCCGGTGTGTGCTTCCACTTCACTGGCTGCATTGACATCAAATTTGGTAAATGGCAGGGGTATGCGGCTGAGACAATCAGCAATTACAAAATCCTTACATGTAACATGACATACTTCTGCGTTGAAGCGCGCCGTTCTCATCAGTAGACATTGACATCTTGGGGGTGCTTGATCAAGATACTTTGTTGACATCAGTAGGACAAGAAGTTTGTGGTCAGTGAGTAGTTCAAAAGTCGGCAGTCCTGCAAGGTACTTGTAGAATTTCTCACAAGCCCACACACTTGTCAAGCATTACTTCTCTATCTGACTGTGTCTCTGCTTTGATGACGTCAGGGTGCGAGAAGCAAATACGATTGGTTGAAGTTCTCCCTTGTTGTTCCTCTGGAGAAGAACAACATCAAGTTCGAGTGAGCCTGAATCTGAGCTGACCACAGTTGGACGCTCAGTGGAGGAGGAAAGTGATGTCAAATTTGCGATCACTTTTTCACAGCTTCAAATGCGTCTTGCTGAGGGCTTTCCCACTGCCACTGAACATTTGTCCTCAGAACGTCAGTCATTGACTTCATTGTCGTTGACAAGTCTTAGATGAATCTACCATAGTAGTTGATCATGCCAATGATGCGTTGTAGCTCGGACACGTGTCTTGGCGTCTCCAATTTCAGAATGGCGTCCACCTTTCCAGGATCTGGGCGAATACCATCAGCACGAATGAAATGTCCAAAGAAGGACAATTCAGACTGTCCAAAGGGGTATTTGTCATGGTTTAACTTCAGTCCAGAAGTTTGAATTCGATGTACAGCCTTTGTTAGTCTTTCATCATGTTCTTTTTGTGTTGCCCCATGTATCAGCACATCATCCATGATGACTTCACTGCCAGGAAGACTGGTCAATGTTTTTGTCATTTTGCGTTGGAACTCGTCAGGACCCACGTTGATGCCCATAGGCACACGGAGAAAACAACAACGTCCATAGCTGGTGATGAACGTTGTGAGAGGCACACTGTATAGAAGCACCTGCCAAAAGCCACTTGATACATCAAGCCTTGAGAAGACTTTCGACCCTTTCAACTTTGGCGCTATATCTTCGAGATCAAACGGGGTCGTTGTTGATGTTCTGATTCAGTTTCTTAAAATCAATGCACAGACGAATTTTATTTGAGTGTTTCTTTTTCACAGCAACAAGTGGTGCACAGATGCCAGTTGCTGTTGTTATTTTCTTGATCACGCTATCACGTTCCATTCTGTCAAGTTCCTCTTTCACCTTGAATTGGGAAAGGGAACACGTCTTGAATTGGGAAAGGAAAGGGAACACGTCTGGCAGTTGTTACGCAGTAAGGTTTAGCGCTTTCTTCCAGTTCCAGTTTCACTGGCTCAGTCTTCAAAAGACCTGTTGTTCCCAAAACTTTGCGGTCAATTTCAGTTTCTTCAACAAGTCATTTCACCAGTCTGATGGCTTCACTGACTGATCTTGCGAGTAAGTTGGCACCGGTCGGCGTCGGGACTACAGTGACTCGGAAGCGATAGGCTACAGCACATTGCTGACTATATCCTGCCCTATTCTTCGTACCTCAACCATGAAATTCTCCAGCAGGAGAAATCTTTCCGCCAGGTAAATTGAGATATGGGACAGTAGGAGGACTCAGTGTTGGTCGTGATAATTACTTGAAAGCACTCTTTCAAAACAGTCACGTCTGCACCAGTATTAACTTTGAACTGCAATTTCTTGCCGCACAGATCTAGATCTACAGTCCAAGAATTCTGATCTTCCTCGACGTTGACAGTGATAGCATCACGCCGGTAATCGCCATCTTTTTCATCATCCAGTGCTGGCTCACCAACCAAATGCACATTTGATGCTTTCTGTCTGCACACACGGGCAAAATGGTTACGAAACACCACATCTTCTGCAACTTTGCCCCTTGCCTGTTCATTTCTGATCTGGATGCTGATAACCGCACTTGCCACGACTGTTGCGTATGATGGAAAAATTATGCCTGACTTCATGACGTTTACCACGGACTGCACCGTGACCACAGCTAACTGTTCTGCCACGACTTGTGTCATGACGAGAGTCTGAGCCCTGACCATGAAAAGTTGTTCTTAGTTTTGATGTAGTCTCTTCAATGTCAAGTCTTTCAAACTGCTTCAGTTGGTGTTCCTTCATTTGAAGTTTGATTTGCTCTTGCTGAGGTGCCACAGCGATTACAATTTCTAAAATCAGGTCACTCTGAAGCTGAAGTTTCTCTTTCAGTTGTCTGTCACGAAGGCCTATCACAAACTCATCAGGGTTGGCGTAGTTACAGTACTTTACAAGAAGTTCTCTGACAAACTGCTACTGAAATTTCTCTGACAAAGTTTGAAAAATACGCCCACTAAATTTTTCGATCAACACATCAAAGTCAGTTCTGCTACTTGAACATGAAACAGATCATGAATGTTGCTGTTTCCATAGCAAAAAAAGTATCACTGAATCGATCATCATGTTGTGTTCTGCTATACTGAACATGAAACGATCATGAATGACATTGCGTTTGGAAAGAAAATACTGTGTAAATTTTTCGATCAACACATCAAAGTCAGTGTCATCTTCTGTTGGGTTGCTCGTCTCTAAGTCAGTAGCCTACTTCAACGTGTTCATAATCTGTACAGGTTGCTTCGTTTCCATAGCATAAAGTAGAGAGTCTCTTTGTACATCACCATCTTCCTTGTTTAATTTTGTAGCCTTTCTAAACCTCAAAAATTCAGCTGACCGTTCCTCTTCATCTGCAGCTCTGAAACTAAACCGCTTTGGGGGATCGTCTCTTTCCGCGGCCACCATGCTATGAGCTAACAAGCTCAGTGACAGATTTCCCAGACCGGACAAAAGCTCAATTTGGCTCCAATTCAGTGTACATTCAGCTTGTTCATTCAATATTCGGACGCCATATCAACATGTCTTGATGTTGTGTTGGATGGATGAGTGGGGCGCATGTGATGTACCATACAAACTTGCATTTTACACAAAGAAACGGTGACGTGAAGTCAGCCGTTTAATCTCGCTCAAGGGTAGCAACTCTGTTTAAACAACATACTAGGCCTAACCAAATCCGATTAGACCTAGCTGCAAAGTGAGATGACTGCAGGCGGAAATCTAAGCAAATCTTAAATAAATGTTAGCGAACCGCCCAAAAAACGTGGACAATAGAATCACAAGACAAAACAAAGGCTAGTTTAGTTCCCTTATAACAGATATCGTTACACTGGCCTCGACCAAACACACACACACACACACAGGGCACAGGGCACAGTACCAGAAACAGAAGGGGCAGGCAGAGAAAGAGGTGGGAAGATCACATCCAGGAATGGTCAGGCCTGACCAGTAGCCCACCTCCAGGCAGTAGCCGGGGACAGAGGAGCATGGTGGCGGATTTTCAGTTCAAGTGGTGCCCCAACAACACCAGGCTGTAGAGACTGATGGTGATGATGAGACCGGAGACTGTAAAGTGTGAATCAGCAAGGAAAGGTAACACCTATAGTGAGACTACTTTGGCCCACATGCACAGACGCCAAAGCTTTTCAACCGTCTCCATTGGTATATTTCTCTGTCTCGGGGCGTGGACCCCGAAAAAGAAATGGCCCGACACTGGCTATTGCAGCCAGTTTATAGGCTAACGTCACACCAGTGGGCGGCACATTCAAACCATGGTACTGGTACGCTTTCTTGGAGTACTGATTCAGTGCGCTTTTTGCTTCTACTTTTCTGTTCCATTTACAACTTGTACGAATTGTTTGATGGTCAGTGGATAGTGTAAACATGCCTAAAAGTATTGTGTGACAGGGTGTAGTGGTAATAATGACACAAATGAGAAGGTTTCTGTGTTTTCATTTCCATCTGATGCAGAAAAACGACGCCTGTAGTTAAATACAATTCCATGAGCAAACTTCGAAACAAGTTCTTAGTCCGTCGTTTGTGCAAAGCATTTGAGCGAAATATTTGTATTGAGATAAGATTCTGTGACAAGACTAGATGGTAGCATACTCACTGCAGAAATATCAAGACCGAAACTGAGTGAGGATGCATACCCATCCTTATTTCCAAACTGCCCGTCCTACTTATCAGAAGAACCACCAACAAGAGGAAAAATGCCTGATATTTATAGACGTGCTGTAGCACAGCACAGAGATGAGCAAGCATTCAAGGAGTGGACAGATGCTGACAACAGACTTTTTGACTTAAGTGCGAAACTTAATGGCAACGTGGATAGTGACGTTTGTATGTACAGACTACATAGCACTGACAACGCCGCAGGAGGTCAGAACACAGGTATTCCTGCTGCAGTTTCTACTGGATGTCACAGGTGGGTGGTGGAATGTTTGGATATCTTTGGGAGTGGTGACTCTCTCTCTCTCTCTCTCTCTCTCTCTCTCTCTCTCTCTCTCTAACCCCTTCCTTTGTGCTGTTCCAGCCCACACCCCTCACCCCCTTTCTCATTACATTTTCAGCGGGAAGGGAAAAGGAAATGTTGGAGGAAATGTTACTGCTGTATGAATGAATACATACAAAGTGTTTTCTTCCCACTGTGACAAGTGTTTGGGTGGGTTGGTGTGTCCTCAAGGGGAAGGAACTGAAATATTTTCTCTATGAGACTAATGTTAAAATTTCACCTCCACCCTCTCTCTTACTAGTGATGCAAGGAGCAACTTTCTGGTGCTAGTCATTGAAAGAAATTTATCTTTTTTTTCTTTGTGACTGTTAAAATAATAGTGGGTCAGGGAAACATTTCCTTAGGCTTGTACTCTTACAAGTACTTGTAGCTCTGAGAGACAGACAGAAGTTCAAAGAATCAATACTGATTAAACAACAAAGAACTGACACAAGTTAAGTACACTTTCACACTTCAGCTTTAATGGTTTACACATAGACAGGTCTGTTCTTATAAACTGATTTTTGGGTCTCACTGTTTCATCATTAAGTAAGGGAAAGTTCAGGATGAGTTGAGCTGGAGTCCACTTGAAATATCAGACTTATCTGATATCAGAGAGGATAGTTGATCTCTCTCTCTCTCTTGTGGCTGGTAACTGATTCTGCTGTGTTGACCTGCTGGGGTGTGGTGTCTCTTCACTACCAGACTTGCCCAGGGTAGCCACGGTCCCAGGATTCCTGGGACTACAGTGATACTTAGACCGGTTACAGCAGAGTAAAGGCATTTACTCTCTCTCTGGTTTACCCCTGTGGTCTTTCTTGATACACTGTTCTGATCTACAGCTGGTCTTGAGTGTGAGAGACTTTCATGTGTCCCATTTGTATGCTGTACTGTCCCAATCGGAGTTCTGTTTTTGCTTGACAGGGTGTCACTCAAGACACTGAAAGAGGGGGGGGGGGGGGGGGGGGGGTCTGATATCCCCCACCCCTTTCCATGGATTGGACAAGTTTTGAACAGTTGAAACTACTGTGAGTTGCTGTGCCTAAATCAACGTATGATAATTCTCAAAGTGCAGTCTGCCACAACTGGATCACCAATCAGCTGTGTGCCAGATTGTCTGTGTGCAGTGGTTAATATGGTGGAGGAGGAAAGTAGAGAAGGAGGGAGAGGCAGCTTATCTGATGTAGCAGAGAGAAAGTACGTCTGGGCTACAGGAAAGATGGGGAAAGGGTGGCGTGTGTGACAGACTTTGAAATTGACGTAATTTGTTTACACCTGGGTTGTCTTAGCCTGCCTGTCTGCTGGTTTCAAAGAGAGTTTCGACACGATGGCCGCGAGCTTGGCGACGTATTCTCGACATGACGTAAACTTCTTTTAGTAACACATGGTGTTAAGCTGGGCGGCTTACCCTTTCACAACCGTGATGGGAGAGTGAGGGGGTGAGATTTAAAGGGGGAGGGGTTGAGATGGGAGAGAGCTGGCATAGATTGGAATGGATTTGTTGACATGTGTGAGACACAGGAGAGAGGAAAGGGGGGGGGGGGGGGGGGGGGGGGGGGGGGGGGGGGGGGGGGGGGGGGGGAGAGGGGAAGGGGGGGGGGGGGGGGGGGGGGAAGGTGTGCGTGGTGCATGTGTTTGTACAGTTTGTACAGAGGGTGGTTGGGACCAATCAGGTGGAGTTATCAAGTGACTCGTCACATAGGCCCCCCGAAGAAAGATTCTGTCTTGAAAGAAATTCCTACTTGATGATCCACACCAATCCAGGTCCCTTATGATTTTGGCACTAGCTCTGGGGTCACACAAGACACCAATGAAGCCTCCGAATACAGGATTTGGCTTCTGTTGGCCTGTGGTTGAGTTGTTAGGATGGCTGAGGGAAGAGTCGGCCCACTGACTGGGTTACCGGTTTTGGCACAAGGGACAGGAATTGACATATTTCTTGATGTCCTCTGCCATTCCTGGCCAATAGTACTGATTCATCACCCATTGTAAGGTAGGCCGTACTCCTGTATGGCCAGGGGACCAGAGTGTATGCCCCACTTCCATTACTCGGGTCTGGTGTGGAGCCGGGACCAGAAGTTAAACATCATCATCATCATCATCATCATCATCATCATCATCATCATCATCATCCTCATCATTACTATCATCATTTTAGTCATTTTCAGTAATGCAGCATTCTGTTTTCAGTGATGATGATGATAATAAAAATGATAATAACATTAATGATGATGATGATGATAATAATAATAATAATGATAACAACAACAATAATGATGATGATGATAATAATAATAATAATAATAATAATAATAAAAGATGATGATAATCATCATCATCATCATCATAATGATGAATGATAATCATCATCATTATCATCATCATGATAAGAATAGTAATAATAATTCTGTTATGTGCTGTGTGATAGGGCTGATTGTGGTGTAATATGCTGTGTGATATGGCAAATTCTGGTGTCATGTGCTGTATAATATCACAGGTTATGGAGTAATGTACTATGTGATATGACAGATTCTGATCTCATGTGCTCTGTTATAGGGCAGATTCTGGTGTTATATTCTGTTTGATATCACAAATTATGAAGTAATGTATGGTGTGATATATGTCAGATTCCGTTGTGATGTGCCAGTGATGTGGTGTATGAAAAAGTGATTTGCAATCGATCTGATGTGGAAATGTGGATTTTAGTGTGATGTGGCGTATGGAAAGGGGAGTTTTGCTATGTTGTGGCGACTTCCGATGTGTTGTGGTAGAAAGAAACTCATGGACAGCGTGGCAGCAGAGAGTCCTCAGAAGAGAAGCCCCCAAGTAAATGTTTTGGGCCTTATCTCCTGACACTTTAGGGGGATTGGGCCACACCCGGTTCATGACTCCGGATGTCCCTCTGCTGCCCCTTTTTTCCCCATCTTGGGATGAGCCATGGCTGGGATTCGAACCCATGACCTTCTGGACATGCTCATTTTCCACTTAATGACTCACACTCTAACCACTGAGCCACTGGGGCACCTGATACTTGTAGGGAAAGTTAAGCCCTATGGAGTTCACTTTTGTTCCTCCTTGACCAGATCCAGCTGAGCACTTCTCTGCCGCTTCTGCCATTGCTTTCAGGGCTCTGTTGTTTTTTTTTTTTCACCCTCTCTGCAACTGAGAACTGTTTCATGAGGCTGTATGCAGATGTTCCTACAAACCCCCTAGCTCCAACTTCTACAGTGAGGACTTTGACCTGATAGCTTCTCTCCTCAGGCTGTTTGCCAGATCAGCATACTTTTCAGTCTTGTAGATATGAGCTGCCTCCATTCTGTTCTCATATGGCACTCTGAGCTCGATCATGGATCAGCTGCTTGGTTGACTGAGAGTGGACTACCATGTCTGGTTTCACACCACTCTTGCTGATGATTTCTGTATGACTCTTCCATTCTGGGAGGTCTCCAGTGCACTCCCAGTCATCTGTCCCATCCCAGCAGACTCTGCCTGCATGTTCCGAGTGGCACTGTTGTTCTTGGCCATGATTTGCTATCTCCTGCCATGAAGAATATTGCGGGTGCTTTTGGAGTCCTGATTTTCCCCTTTCGTGGTGTTAGTACTAGCCCAGACTACTTGTACAATCTCTTTGAGCACTTGGTTTTGCCTCCACGTGTACCTTACTTGAGCCAGGGCTACTTTACATGAGGTTAGGACATGCTCCACTGTTTGTTTTTCATGGCAGAGGGGACATGCAGGATCGTCTGTTTTTCCCCAATTCACCAGGTTTGCATTTGAAGGCAGAAGGTCATATGCAGATCTGAAAATGAAGCTGATCCTGAGAGGGGCCATGTGCCAAATGTCATTCCGAGTGAGACTTCTTTAGAGTGCATTCTCCCATGTTGTCCATTGCCCTTGCTGGCTCTGCTGGACTGGTTTTTGAGTCTTTTTTTATCTTCTTCTTTTTTCATCTCCTGAATCATTATGTCTCTTTTGGCTTTTCCGATGGCCTTTGACCACCATTCAGTTTTGGTCACCCCCAGTCCTTGTCTGTTGGTCTGTGTGTGTCCTGTTATTTCTCTGATCTTGAGGTTTTCTTTTGCAGAATCCATCGCCTCTTGAACTTTCCATTTTCTGCCTGTCTTCAGCTGGGGCTTGATTGCTTCTACCACCTTGTCTCCTGAGTCCTCCAGCATGCTTTGAAGTCTGGTCTTCCTGCTTTGTATTCCTCCAGGATGGATTTCAGTGGTAGTTTCAGCTTTGCTTGGCAACAGTACAGCGCTATGTCAGTGAGGCAGGGTGGGACACTAAGCCATTTCCTTGTGAACTTGTTGATTTTGGATTCCATTGCCTCCACTATGCTGGTGCAGATGTCGTATATCATCAGAGGCCACATGAGCTTTGGTATCAGCATGAACTACAGACACCAGACCTTGTATTTGGCAGGGAGCCCACACTGGTCAATGGTCTGGTCTCCGAGCCTTCTCTGACATCTGTTTGGTTTCTTTTGCTCTTTGTGTGTCTCTTTCAGGCTATCATCATACCATCTTCCAAGGCTCTTGACTGGCTCTTCTGTGGCTGTTGGAATGGCCTGGTTGGCAACACTGAAGACCACAGATTCAGCCACTTTTCCTTTCCTCAGTGAGAGACTCCATGATTTCTTTGGCTGAAACTTCATTCTGGATGAGGCAACTATGTCGTCCAGCCTGTCCAGCACATAGTGTGTCTCGTCTTCTCTGGATGAAATCGCTGTAGGGTCATCCATGAAGGCCTTGAGAGGGGGCATCTTGTATCCATCGCCAAGGTCTGTTTGTCTTGCGTTGCTTGTTGCTGCTTTCAAGATGACTTCCATTGCCAACACAAACAGTACTGGGGAAATGGCACAGCCCATTGTAATGCCCACTTCCAGGTTGATCCAATCTGTTGTATACTCCTTGGTAGCGAACCGCATTGAGAAACCATTGAAGCACTTCTTGAGCATGTCGCAGATGTTCTTTAGCATATGGTACATCTCAAGAGCCAGCTGTATCATCTCATGGAGTACAGATCCATATGCGTTGGCCAGATCAAGCCACACTACGTCCAGGTCTCTCTTTTCTGTTTTTGCTCTTTGGATTGCGTCCAAGATCATTGTGGCGTGTTCTACACAGCCAGCCACGCCTGGGATGCCACCTTTCTGGACTGACACATCCAAGTACTTGTTTTCCATGAGGAACTTGGTCAGCCTTGCTGCCATAACAGAGAAGAAGATTTTCCCTTCGACGTTCAGTAGTGATATTGGCCTGAACTGGCTGATGTCACTTGAGTTTTGCTCTTTGGGATGTACACACCATCTGCTGTCGTCTACTGGCAGCTGATTTCTGGTTTCTCCAAGCTGATCGCAGCAGCCTGTGGAGCTGCTCCAGCACCTTGGGACATTTTTTTTTGTACAGCTGGTAAGGTATTCCGTTTGGCCCTGGTGATGATTTCGCTCTGGCTTTGTCGACGACCACCTTCTTGACTTCCGCCAACGTTGGTGGCTTGTCATTGAACTGTTTGTCAGGTTTGGTTGGCCACACCAGACCTTGAATGTTGAGTGGTGCTTTGCTCTGTGAGTCAGAGTATGTTTTCCTCAGATGCTGCTCAAGAACTCCCTTGTCCACACTTAGGGTCCCAGATTTCAGCTGCTCAAACAGTGTTCTGGCAAACTGGAAGGGGCCTCTGAAGAAGCGCTCTTGGGTCTTCTTCTTTTTGCTCTTCCTCTTCACTCACAGATTCCGCTTTTCTGAGGGCGCTGTGTTTTGCTTTCAGGTCTTTCCAGAGTTTTTTCAAGCCTTGTTTTTCAGTTGGCAGTGCGGCCTTCATTTCCTTCTCGAGGTTTTTCTTTTGGACCCCGATCTTGTCATCTCTTCTTGGCGTCTGGATTTCTTGGAGGTGTTTTTTCTCTTTGGGTAGTTTTGCTCCATAGGTGCCTCTACATGTGGCATACACAATGTCCCCATATGTGGCTAGTTCGTGTTTCCAGGGTGCTTTTCCCTATCAGTGCATCGAGTCTTTCGACGATTTTTGCATCCAGTTTCTCCCAATCTTCAGTTTCAGTTTCGTTTGCTCATGGCAGGTTGAGTTTCAGGCACCTGGCATCGAGGGCCTGTGCAAATTCCTCATCCGAACCAACAGCGTGGATGTCCTTGGCACTGTGGTTTAAATCCTGGCCTTGGTCTTCCGACGACGTCTTATCTGCTTATGCAGTGCGTTGCTGCTCATTCAGATGAGTCTTCACAAATCCCATCTTTGTTCTGTGGATCTTCATGCCACGGATGGTAGCGAAACGCTTTCCACACAGACACATGGATATTCCATTTGGTCCATGTTCATAGTCCGTTTGGGACTATGAACATGGAACATGGACGAACATAGTCGTAATCGGTTGAGCACCGATGGATTCGTCATTCTTCCCTCCTCTCCCCCCCCCCCCCCCCCCCCAACTTTCGGTGAATCCTGGGAGCATCTTTTCCTTTCGTGGTATCTGATATGCTAGAGTTTGATGTAAATTGATATTCGGTAAGATCGGTTTTGTTGTGGTTTTGTGAGTCATGGTTCGTGATGTGGTATTTTGGTCTGGTACTTGTGGTGTTGTTAGTCATGATGTGTGATCTAGTATTTTGTTAGGTACTTTTTTGGTGTGATGTGGGGACTTGTAACGTGGTATGGCGTGTGGTGAAGTGGGTCTGGTGCAATGTGGTGAGTTTTGGTGTTATCTAGTGCAGGGGAGATCTTGTGTGATATGACTGGTACATGTGTAACATGGTAAAGTAGCTTCTGGTGCGAAGTGATGTGGTTGTGATAAGATGGATTGTGATGTGTAGTAAAGCGCATTCTGGTCTGATGTAGCGTTTTTTTTTTTTTAAAGTGGCAGTTTTATTTAATATGTTAAGTCCTTGTATAGTGTGGAGTTGTGTGGCAGAATGTCGTTTAGTGTAATGTGGTATGGAAAAGCGAAATCTAGAAGTGTTCGGTGAGCGTTCTATCAGGCTTATGGGCCCAGCTGTTTGAAACTCACTTCCACTTTCCAAAATCTGCTCTTTTTGCCTGCTTTCAAAGAACAACTAAGCTCTACCATTTTGTGGTGGAGTGTATTTTTTTGTTTGTTTTTTGAAAACTATGCTGCTGCCCCACAAGACTTTGAACGGTCAGTTGTCAATTAATTGTAACATTCGAAAGAATCAATGAATGGCGTATGAATGCACGGGGAGTATTTTCCCCAGTAATTGTGCTTTATAAATGGATTTATTACTGTTGTTTATTATTATCTTGGTTGTCTTTTGTCGTTTCTTTTGCTCTACCTTAATACACTCTCTCCTCTCTATTTCTCTGTTTGTCTGTCTGTCTGCTGTCTACCCTATCTGTCAGCCTGTCTGTCTCTTTCAGATTTGATCCATTCTTTTGTTTCATTCTCTCTGTGTTTATTTTAGGAGGCTAACGATATTACAGGGGACGCACGTGTGATTGAGCCTTCACTGGTGTCCACCCCTCCCTCTCTGCTGATCCCATGCTACTTTCGGTCAGTGCCTATCCTCTCTTGGCTCATATTCGGTCAATAGGTTTTCTATCTTGTTCATAATCAGTCACTGAGTATCCTATCTGCTCTTATATTCGGCCAGTATATGTCCTGTCTGCTCATATTCGATGAATACGTGTCCCGTCTTTGCTCAAATTCAGTCAGTATATGTGTAGTCTTTAGTCATATACAGTCAGTATAAGTCCAGTCTCTGCTCATATTCGGTCAGTATACGTCCTGTTACCGTGTCTAGGCTCTGTTCATAGTAGGTCAGCGTATGTCCTGTCTCTGCTCATGTTTTTGGTCAGTATATCTCATGTTCTGTCTGCATGTCCTGTCTCTGCTCATGTTTGGTCAGTATATCTCATGCTCTGTCTGAATGTCCTGTCTCTGCTCATGTTTGCTCAGTATATCTCATGTTCTGTCTGCATGTCCTGTCTCTGCTCATGTTTGGTCAGTATATCTCATGTTCTGTCTGCATGTACTGTCTCTGCTCATATATATTGTCGATACATGTGATGTCTCTGCTCATGTTCTTTTCTTTTAATAAAATGATTTGGGAGCTTTACAGGTGCACAGAAAGAGGACATTTGCGCATAGATTTAACATATTCCAAGTTACACATAAGATTTTTTTTCACATACCTTACAACACCTATAAACAATATGAGTCATCATAACAGAAAAAAGATTTTTGACCGCCGAACAATACAAACTATCTTTGTAGATGCTCAGAAGATTTGAAAATAGAGAAAAAACAAACAAACAAAAAAAAAAAAACAATCTTCAACGTTCCGGTCATAGACCGTCTTCAGGACTAGTGACATAAAACGAAAGACAAATAATTACGAACAGGCAATGACGTATGAAAACATATACGTAAACGGACGAATACGTGTTTAAAGAGGTGTGTGTGTGTGTGTGTGTGTGTGTGTGTGTGTGTGTGTGTGTGTGTGCGTGCGTGCGTGCGTGCGTGCGTGCGTGCGTGTGTGTGTGTGTGTGTGTGTGTGTGTGTGTGTGTGTGTGTGTGTGTGTGTGTAAAAGCGTGCGTGCGTGCGTGCGTGCGAGCGTGCGTGAGTGCGTGCGTGTGTGTGTGTGTGTGTGTGTGTGTGTGTGTGTGTGTGTGTGTGTGTGCGTGCGTGCGTGCGTGCGTGTGTGTGTGTGTGTGTGTGTGTGTGTAATGGGGAAAAGGAAAAAGAGAGGGAGATAGAGGGAAAAGGCAAACAGAAGTAAAGATAGAGAAAAAGAAAGGGAGAGAGTGGTAGAGGAGGAGTCTTATGCTTGGAAGGGGGCTTGAGGTTGTGTATGAGGACACAAAAGCAAAACAAAACAAACAAACAAAAAAAAAAAAAAAAGGCGGGATTGAGGTGTGTGTGTGGGGATGGGGTGGAAGGTGGGTTGGATGGAAACTCCTATATAAAAAAGGTGCATATGGGTTGTTTCACATGTGCATGTGTCTACGAGTAGCATATCAGGACAGTGGAGATGGTGTTGGGGGTGTATATATTATGCTCCAGATGTTATGTTATAAATATGCTATATATGTACATGGGGTGTGAATGTAAACATGGTGGGATGGGGAAATCGGGGGAGAGTGATGTAGAGATTTCTCTCTAGAGAATCAGGTACGGCGGGACTTGCCGTTCAGAGTGAAGAATGCTCCTAGCGTTTTTACTGCGATGATAAGGAGATTATTGAAGCCACTGACGGGAAACCAGTGGACAATTTCATGGATGATTTCCTCATCGCGACAGAAACATGGGAAGAGCATATTGCAGTCTGGAGAGCTGTCCTGGACAGACTGACTGAAGCAGGACTGACCGCTCGCCCCTCCAAGTGTCACATAGGGTTCCGGACACTTGACTACCTTAGACATCGTCTCAGCTGTGGCCAGCTGTCACTAGCAGATGCCAAGGTAAGTCAGCTTAAGGAAGCGGAGAGACCAATAACAAAGAAGGGGGTAAGGGCTTTTCTGGGACTGGCTGGTTATTACCGGCACTTTATGTTACAATTTAAAGGGAGACAAGGAGGAGAAACTTTCGCGAAAGATGTCATAGCAATAATGACGAGTTGCAAGCCTTCGTTTACTCACCGCTTTTAGATCTCTATATTTTCGATCAAATTAGCGCTGTTATTGATTTATTTAAAACATTAGGAAAGTGTACATATACATAAATGTTCAGTTTTGTTTTCGGGATCGATTGATAATGCGATTGGAATATTCGAGATTATGTTTACCAGGTCTCCGTAAGTTGCTAGTGCAATAGTGAAGGTTCGAGAATGTTGTAGAAGCTGATAGAATCATATTCGCATAAGGTTGTCGCGAGTTCATTGATTGAGCTTACTGATATGCAGAATATTCTAGAAAAGAATGACGAGTATGTTCGAAAATATTCTTTAGATAACGTATAAAAGGATGAGAACTTTGCGACTGGCAGCAACACCAACCGCAGCCGAACCACCTTCAGACGACCGCTCGGCGTTTCTAACGACTGCTTTAGGCAGCTCCTGCCTGACGGCGCCGCCTTCCCCCCCGGGCCCCTCCACCCGACCGCTAACCAACACCTCTCCACCCAGCCTGCCAACCTACAATGTCTTTGCAAGACAAACATCTCCATGCCGCAGCCTGCTGTGGCGAAATCTGGTCTCCAAAAGCTTTCGCTATGAGGACGTTGAACTCAAGCATTAGCGACTGGGAGTGCAGCTCGCTGCGAGTGTGGCATAGCAGCGGACGCCAAGGGAGAGGTAGTAGATCTGCTTTGAAGGACGCTGATGTGAGAGGCCAGTGTCAGGCGGCGCAGCGATCCTTCCATCAATTTCAAACGATCGGAGATGAAACAGTTTTATGACTGACTTTGTTTCATGTTTTGCATGTTATTCGGTATTCTTTGCGTTTTTTTCTTTTTTTATGTTAGTTGATGTCCTTGACGTACATTGATGTCTTTGATGTTACATTGTCTTTGTACTTTAATTCTGGGGGGAAAAGTTTTACTATATGTCCGCTTTTTTTGCAGCTCGATGCTCTGAGTTTGCCGAAATGTAAGCAACTCCTCCCCACCCCACCCCCCTCTGTTTTTTGTTTGCATCCTTTGAAAATCCGTATAAGAGCCTTTGATACTTGTTGAAAACATAACAGAGGTAGGAGTAATGTTGGCAGTCTGCGCTACCCTAAGCAGATAATATCAGCTAAAAGGCACACAGGCTGGAGTACGACAGCGTTAGTTTCACCGGGCGTGTGTAACATTTCGTCTGCTATGATGGCGGGTGACGTGCTAACCTCAAGTGCGGCAGCTTTTCTGCGTGAAGCAATGTTTGTGAGTGACTTTGGGTCAGTGCGCCCACGTCGGGTCTGCACGCTAGGTGGCAGAGGGTATCGCGCCAGTGGGAGGGTTAGTGCGCGCTGTGGCATGTCGGCTATCGCGCTAGGCACACTAAGTTCTCTATTTTTATACAGGAGCTATCAAATGTCATCAAGTGGTATGGGGTTCCTCTTTCCTGTCAAGATCTCTTTTTTTTCCAGGCTCTTCATAATTCCGCCTCTCCTGTACTTCATCCTGCCTTTTTTTTAATCTCCAAATCGTCTTCCCAGCTCCATAAAGACCGAGTATGGTTCTTGTATGGTGGGATAAAAAGAAAAAAAAAAAAAACCTATAAAACGCAAAAATCCAGCCCACGTCTAGGTAGGTAGGTTGTGTATTGACTTGTATGCTAAGACTGGGTGTGCCCACAGGAGACCATGGCCTGTGTACGAAGGAGAAAAGTACTCAAAGTAAAGGAGTAAAAGCTAAATTTGCAAAGTTTTATTAACAAAAATCAAAACAGTATTTGAAATAAACAAAAGAAAACTTTCATTTCCAGCTGAGACTCACCTCTAAACTGATGAAGCCAAAATCCAAGAACAGATGCCGGTCTTCAAAGAAGACACAATGTCGGGCATTTGGTTCTTTCTGGGCCTCAAAGCAATTAACAGAAAACAAAACAAAAATAAATAAAAAATAAAAAAACAATTTATGGACATCTACACCATCCCTGTTTTAAAAAATACTCAGCCTAAGTAGGCCTAAAGCAAAAGCTGTAAAAGGAACAAGGAAAACAGGTTGACGCGCCATTTTCCTCACACAGATATGGCAACACAGAGCACACAGAACCAGGAAACATTGATTTGACAATAAATCTATAGTTTAACTACCCCCCGTGCCTCCAAACGCCCCCCCCCCCCCCCCCCCCCCCCTTCTAAAAATCTGTGTAAAATTGCCTCTCAGTGTGTGTGTGTGCGTGTGTGTGTGTGATTGCTTCTAAATTATGGTGTAATTTAAATTTAGTTTTTCAACCCAATCTGATTCTCCTGATGTAACAATTTTTTTTAAAAAATCTGTACACTAAAAAGCGCGGGAGATCGGCATTTGTTAGTGCTTCGCTCACGCTTCAGTCTTCCCGGGACAAACTACCCACATGGAAATCGAGTTTCTTGACTTGCGGGCAGAAAAGTTCTCACGCTGGCGCATCTGGCTTATAGAGAAATCCATGGTGTTTAAATCATACAAAGTAGAATGAGTAAGTACAAATACATAAATGATAGATAAAATAATACTAGTAAACGTAGGCTATAGCTAAATAAATGGAAAGAAAAACAAATAATAATTAATAATTACAATAATATTGCTGCTGGTAACAATAACCACGAAAATGAAATATTTGACGTAATAAAAGCATGAATTGATTAAAAAGAACAGAAAATGAAATGAAATGAGGCAGGGAACAGTAAACAATAAACAAGTAGGGTAACTCTTGCTCCCATAAGAAAACCTAACTCAGAGTAACTTTTATTCAAGACTGGCACAGCCTTTTAAACTTGAAAAATGTCAGACGAATACAAACACACAAACAATTAAAAGTGTCGAGAAACAAGCGCAGGCCAACAACCCCTCCGTCATCACAGTAATGACTTGGAAAAGATTTGAACTTAAGGCGGGGGGGGGGGGGGGGGGAGGGGGGGGAGGGGGGGGGGAGGGGGGGGGGAGTGGGGGGGGGAGGGGGGGGGGGGGGGGGGGGGGGTGGGGGGGAGGGGGGAAGAAGATGAACGATACCTTGACGGATGGTTTTGGAGAGGGTGTTGTGACGAATGATGTGGCAAAACCATGCCATCTCCGTCGTTTGACGGTTGCCAGTAGTAGTTCGTGGGGCCCAGCTAGGTTAGTGATCAGGTTCCGCACATAATCGTTGGTCTTGTGCTCCTCTTAGGAGATTCGGAGTAGTTTCCACCGGCATTTGGTCTTAAACGCCTGGATCCTTCTTTCTTTTCTATTTCGGCCATCAGTCAATATCTCGCAACCATATAAGAGGATGGAGACCACTAGTGACTCGTAGAACCAGGATTTTGTGTGAGACCATTTGATTTGATGTTGTTGCTCTTCCACACCCTGTTCAGTCTGGCCATTGCTGTTGATGCAGGTACCATCTTTGGACAGGGTTGCTCCCAAGTACTTGAAGCTGGTCACTTCTTCCAGAGGCTCACCATTCATGGTTATGTTGGCACTGCTGTTAGTCGTGCTGTGGACCATGACCTTTGACTTCTCTGTGCTAACCTCCATGCCATAGACACTTGCTCTTGTGATAAGTCTGTTTGTAAGATCATGGAGCTCGGTGTTGCTGCCCCCCCCATGAGGTCAATAATGTCTGGGGAACAGGTTGCAGGTCGGTCTGCCGCCAATGCTGATGAAGGTGTGATGGTCTTCGAGGGTCTCTTGCATGATTCTCTCCAGAAAGATGTTAAAAAGTACTGGAGATAGTATGCACCCTTGCCTGACTCCGACTGTGGTTGGTAAGAACTGGCCCTGCTGGCTGTTGAGGAGTACTGTGCAGCTGGAATGTTCATCATAGAGGGCCTGGGTGACTTGGACGAGCATCTCATCGATGTTGATGTCTCTCAGAACCTGCCATAGGCTGTTGTGCCACACCCCGATCAGATGCCTTCTTAAGGTCAATGACGTTGTGGAAGAGGTCTTTTTGGTGTTGTAGATACTTTTCAATCAGGACTCGGCAGTTAAAAGTGTTTTCCACAGTGCTCCGCCCTCTTCTAAAACCTAATAGCAGTTCCTCAGCCTTGGATATCAGTTGGTTGAGGATGATGCAAAGAATGACTTTGCTGGGGTAGCTGATCAGACTTATAGTCCTGTAGTTTTGGCATTGCTTGAGGTTGCCCTTCTTGGGTAAAGGAATCACCAGTGACTGGGTCCACTTTGTTGGCCACTTATTTTCTGATCAGATCTTCTGACATAGCAATGTTAGTGCCTCTGTGGTCTCTTTCCCCTCCGTATTTCAAAAGCTCAGCTGGGACATTGTCCACTCCTGGGGATTTGCCTGGCTTCAGACTGTATCGCGGCCTCAACCTCATCCTTCAGTACTTGGAGATCGTTCTCGCTGTCTGCGGGTCGTTGGTTGTCCTGCACAATGGATGTGTCTGGGTTGAGCTGGTGTAGAGGCCCTCACAGTATTCTGTCCACCTCTTCAGGACTTCTTCATTCTCGGTCAGTAGCTTGCCATCCTTATCTTTGATGACCGCTGATCTTGTCTGGTGGGTCTTATTGAGGTCTTGAGTGTGTTGTAGGCTTCTTTGCTGTTCCTCCGGCTTTGCGGCTCCCTCTCCAATGTTGGCTAAACAGGCTTAGCTGCATGTGTACTACTAGGTCTCTCTCTCTCTCTCTCTCTCTCTCTCTCTCTCTCTGTAAAAGGGGAGAGGTTAGGGTAGGGGAACTGGGAGACGTTTGTTCAAGTATCCCTACACTGCTGCTTATGCACATTCACACATAAAACTATATATACATTTTGATGATTAGTCATTGATGGTATAAATGAACAAAGCAAATTAAGTAAAAAAAAATCAAATCTCTGGTGGAATGAAAAAAAAATCACAGATTAGTAAATGCATTAATGAAGAAAAAAAGCAGTTAAGCAAACAGCATTATAACTGACTGAAAAAAAAATCGTCCACTTGCCAATAAAATGAATGAAGAAACAGGCATATAGGTGAAGAAAATGACCACTTTGTCTGGCCAAGGAGCATCACTTGATATTTTCATCGACTCTCTCTCTCTCTCTCTCTCTCTCTCTCTCTCTGTGTGTGTGTGTGTGTGTGTGTGTGTGTGTGTGTGTGTGTGTGTGTGTGTTTCGCCCGTTCCGTTTTCTCGTCTGCTCTTGATCGCATAATCTTGTGTCAACAGGTCAACTCATTCTTAAAAATTGTTTTGTTTCTAACAGAAAAATATACTAACACACTGTCGTTTGTTTTGTTTGTTTACACAAACACAAACCAACCAGACAAATAAAACTAATTTGTTCTGACTACACATTGGTATGTAATTATGCTGCTTGTGGAATATAATTGCACACAAATTCAGGCTTATGATTTTTTCCTCTTGCAACAACAACAAAACCGTAATGATAATGATAAAGGTAACAATAACAAAAGCAACAACAACCATAATACAATAACAATATGATAGTAATAGCAATAATAATGAATAATAATAATAGCAATAATAATAACAACCTATCAAGCAGCTGAAACTGACAATCAATAAATAACAAACAAATATGGTTGTGACGAGCCACTTGACAACCCTGCTCGATCGATCCCAACCACCCTCTTGTACACACACACACACACACACGTGCGTGCGCCCCCCCCCCCCCCCCCTTCCCCCTTTCTCAATGGCAGTATAGATTTCTAATCCATGCCAACTCTCTCCTCTCACCCCCACCCCCACACCCCCTCCTTCCTTCTCTCCCTGATGTAGCGAAAGTATTGCACAACAAGTTCACGTCAGGTCGTAACAATGTCACCCATCCTCACCCCCTCCCTCTCCCCGCCGTCAGTTGGAAACACTCTTTGAAACCAGGCGACAGCTTGGCTACGACAACCAAGACGAAAACAAATTACGTCAATCTCAAAATCCATCACGTACACCACCCTCTCTCCCCTACTTTCCGTAGCCGAGACGTGTTCTTGCTCTGCTATATCAGAGCAAAAACCGCCCCCTCCCTCCTCCTCTACCTTCCCCCCCCCCCCCTCCTCCCCTACACATACCATATATTCACCACCGCAAGCGGACTGTCGTGTGCCCAGTCTGTGTGTGTCGAAACTGTGTTAATCAGGACTTGGTCACTTAGCATGCATTCTTCCAGTATGTTTGTGAATTATCATACGTGGATTTAGACATGGTGACGAAACTGTTTATCAGCATTTGGTCACTTAGCATGCATTCTTCCAAAAAGTTTGTGAATTATCATACGTGGATTTAGACACGGTAACTCACGTGTAGTTTCAAACGTTCGCAACTGGTCCAGTCCACGGTAAGGGGTGGGGGCATGACAGACACCTCCCCCCTCCCCCAGCCTCCATTTTCATCGTCTTGAGTGACACCTTGTCAGCCAGATCTGCTGATTTGACAGTTTAGCATACAAATAGGAGACACTTAGTCTTATTATTATTATTATTATTATCAAGTCTCACACTCACAGAGTCCTCAAGAACAGCTGTAGATGAAAACAATGTATCAAGAAAGACGACAGGGGTAATCAAGAAAAGAGGACATCATTATCTCCTGATATGAAACTGGAGTATCACTGTAGTCCCAGAAATGTAAGTTGAAACAATGTTTCTTCATTTTGAATCTATACATTGATTGTATGTATGCTATGTGGTTTAACAGTGTAACTTTGTGCCAGTACTTGGTGACATATATCAAAATGTGAATGAGTTTGCTGTAATAGTTTGTTTGCCGCCATGTGGTAAAAGCTTTTGTCATGCTTGGTTAAGATTTTCTGTTAACAGTTTGACCACCATTCTTTGTGTACAATCTGACTTTTGTCAGTATGCAATTTACTTGCTATAAGATGATAACTGAATGATAAATTTTGATAAGAAAAAACAGTTTGCCTGTACTAGGCGAAAACTGCTAAGTTGATGCATGAATACTGGTGATTGTTGGAATGCTTTGTACTGTATGACTGTAAGTCTACACCACATATGTACTTGGGCTAAGTGTACCCCAAAGTAATGTAATTTAATTCATAAGAAAACACTGAAAAGTTATTTGACCAAAGTTGTTCAGCATTGTATTGCTGTTTCCTACCCTTTTGTAAACTCCACTCTACATCTAAACAATAGTGGAGATTGTTAAGTATGACAGATATTATGTATGCTAGTCCGATCTTTTGTTGGTTGGGTACTTACACCTATTCTGAAAGGTAGAAGGAAAATGTGTAAACTCGACAAGCCAGACTCTCAGCTACTTAACTAACTACAGATCAGATTCTTTTTATCACAGAACTGGGATCCTGGATACCCTGGCAAGGCTGGTGGCGACTACTTCCCACAGCCTAGCAGGTCTACACAGCAGGATCAGTCACCAGCCACAAGAGAGAGATCAACTATATTCTTCCGATATCAGATAAGTCTGATATTCCCAGTGGACTCCAACTCAACTCATTCAGAACTTTCCCTTACTTAATGATGAAACAGTGAGAACCAAAAATCAACTTATGTATGAACTGATGTCTATTGTAAAATAACTTTAACTATTTACCTATGTGTAAACAAAAAGTTGATATGTGAAAGTGCGCTTAACTTGCGTCAGTTCTTTGTTGTTCAATCAGTATTGAATATTTGAACTTCTCTCTAATTCTGTCTCTCGGAGCTACGAGTACTTTTAAGAGTACAAACCTAAGGAAACTTATCCCTGAGCCACTATTGAGTATTTTAACAGTCCAGAGGAAAAAATACAAAATTTCTTTCGATGACTAGTACTGAAAAGTTGCTCCTTCCATCACTAATAAGAGAGAGGGTGGGGGTCAAATTTCATCATAATTCTCATAGAAAAAAATATTTTAAGTCCTTCCCCTAGAGGACACACCGACCCACCCCCAACTCTCATCACAATGGTAACTCTAACTCCAATGATGAAATAAATGCACACTGAACGAACGCTGCTTATGACACTGAATCCCCTAGCATGTATGACAACACAGAGCACACAGAACAAGGAAACATTGATTTGACAATGATTCTGTAGTTTAACTATCCCCCCCCCCCCCCCCCCCCATTTAAAAAATCTGTGTAAAATTGCCTCTGTGTGTGTGTGTGTGTGTGTGTGTGTGTGTGTGTGTGTGTGAGACACATGATTGTACCTACTAAAACTATCAAAATATTTCCCAACAACAAACCTTGGGTTTCAAAATCTCTGAAAATAACTCTAAATGAGAAAAAAAGAGCTTTTCAATCAGGCAATAAAAGCGATTGTAAGGTTGTACAAAAGAAACTGCAAACGGAGATTGAAGAATCAAAGAGAGCTTACAAGAGAAAAGTTGAAAACATGTTCCAGAATGGAAATATGCGAGATGCATGGAAAGGAATAAAGGTTTTATCAGGTTCAGGAAAATGTTCAAACCAAAATATTAGTAACAAAAAAAAAAAACAGCAGCAAAGAACAGAGGCAATTTGCAGAAAAGCTGAACGATTTTTACTGTAGATTTGATGATAAAGATTTTAGTAAAGAATTAAAGGAAGTGAAGGAAGAACTCCAAAGCAATGTTAAAAACGATGTTGATGGAAGTGATTCTGTTGTGATTGAGGAAAATGATGTTCAGTTTTTTTTCAAACGTTTAAATGTGAGAAAGGCAATGGGCCCTGATAATATATCTGTGGAAAATTGTTGAAGGTGTGTGCTTCTCAGCTCTCCTATGTTTACAGTCGTTTGTTTACCTGGTCACTTAGAGAATGTATAATTCCTGTTTTATGGAAAAAATGCCACTGTATGTCCTGTTCCCAAAAAACGCAACCCAAGCTGTTTTTAAATGATTACCGACCAGTTGCCCTCACATCTGTTGCAATGAAATGTCTTGAAAGAATGTCCTCGGTTATGTTTTAAAAGATACTACACAGTACCAAGACCCGTTTCAGTTCGCATACCAACAGAACAGATCAACAGATGATGCCACACTCACACTTCTCCATCATGCTTTTTCACACATCGAAAAACCTGCCTCCTTTGTACGCATTCTCTTTATTTATTTCTCATCAGCATTCAACACCATACAACCACATCTGATGGCAAAGAAACTCATTAACATAAATGTGGGTAACAAGCTCATTCTTTGGATAATTGATTTTCTTACACAGAGGACACAGTCTGTTCGATATCAAAGTGTTGTTTCGTCTTCCAGAGTCATTTCAACTGGCGCACCCCAGGGTACTGTTTTATCACCAGTGCTTTTTATTCTGTACACAAATGATTGTTCAGGAAGTGATTCAACTTTTGTACATTAAATATTCAGATGACTCAGCACTTGTGGATCTTTCCAACTCTGATTCTGTTTACTTCAAGGAGGTTCAAAGATTTGTTGACTGGGTGCGATCATAACTATCTTGATCTGAATGTAACAAAAACGAAAGAAATGTTGATTGATTTTAGAAAGAATCCAAAAGCTGTACCACCACTTTTATCAAAGGTGCTGAAGTAGAATGTGTTGAATCATACAAATATTTAGGAACTTTATAGATAATAAGCTGAATTTTAAATCCCATGTTGAGTATGTCCACAAAAAATGTCAAACCAGATTATATTGTCTTCGCAAGCTGCGATCATTTCATGTGAATACTGACATTCTTCGGACATTTTATTCATGCTTCTTGGAATCTGTTCTAACTTTCTCATTTATGTGTTGGTATGGTGGGTTGACTGTGAAGAGCAGAAATGTGCTTGAGAAAGTGGTGAACGTGGGAGGAAAAATCGTTGGTGAGAGACAAAAAAGTCTGAGTGAGCTATACAGGTGCCGTGTGTTTTTTGCAAAGCGAAGAAGATTACGTGTGACCAGACCCACGTTCTTGCAAATCAGTATGACCTTCTTCAGTCAGGACGAAGATATCGATCGGTTAAATGCAGAAGTGTCAGATTTAAACAAAGTTTTATTCCCCTGTCCATTGATTTCATGAACCGAGAAGATGTTTAATTGAAATCCAAATTCCTCTATATGAATGTATGTCATATGTGAGAAAATGGGTAATGTGGATAAATTATTGTTTATTTGCTGTGAATGTGTGTGACCACAAATTAATTTCTCAAATTGAGATAATAAAGTTTACTTGACTTGACTTGACTTGACTTGACTGCTTCTAAAATTATGGTGTAATTTAAATTTAGTTTTCAACCCAATCTGATTCTCCTGATGTAACAATTTTTCTTTTTTTTAAAATCTGTACATTAAAAAGCGCGGGAGATCGGCATTTGTTAGTGCTTCGCTCACGCTTCAGTTTTCCCGGGACAAACTACCCACATGGAAATCGAGTTTCTTGACTTGCGGGCAGAAAAGTTCTCATGCTGGCGCATCTGGCTTATAGAGAAATCCATGGTGTTTAAAGCATACAAACACAGTAGAATGAGTAAGTACAAATACATAAATGATAGATAAAATAATACTAGTAAACGTAGGCTATAGCTAAATAAATGGAAAGAAAAACAAATAGTAATTAATAATTACAGTAATATTGATACTAGTAACAATAACCACGAAAATGAAATATTTGACGTAATAAAAGCATGAATTAATTAAAAAGAACAGAAAATGAAATGAAATGAGGCAGGGAACAGTAAACAATAAACAAGTAGAGTAACTCTTGCTCCCATAAGAAAACCTAACTCAGAGTAACTTTTATTCAAGACTGGCACAGCCTTTTAAACTTGAATAAAATCAGACGAATACAAAGACGAACAATCTAATAGTGGGGGAAAAGAAGCGCAGGCCAACAACCCCTCCGTCATCACAGTAATGCCTTGGCAACGATTTGAACTTAAGGAGGGGGTGAAAAATGAAGAAAATGGGAACATAAAATTAAGAAAATATGTTTTAGATATGAAAACTCTCTTCACTAGCTGCATGAGGGAACCATCATAATCCCTCTTGATGGCAGATCTATTTGTATTGCCTGCTCCTAGTCCTTTCGTCCGCTGGATCAGACTCATCAGGGAGACACAACTGGTTGTGTGTCTGTGCTCCTGGCGTTAAATAGAGACACACCACAGTCCATAATACTGTGGTGTTCTCACCACCAAGGGTTCAAAAAAGAATCCAACAGCACCCCCCCAGCAGCCAGCGACGGGTGGTAAATGAAAAAAAAGAAAGTGTGGGGAGGAAAAAAGTTACTGGAAATCTAAAGACATGCAAACAGTATAAAATGTAGGGGACAATCTTTGAGCCTACGCTTGAGGATCCACCCAAGGATGCAAGGAAGATCAAATGACAGACACAAAGACGGACAGAAACAAATACAAATAACCTCGATTTAATTGAAACGAAATTGAAATGAAATGAGGCTCCTTAATAGCCAATAAACAAGTAGGGTAACTCTTGCTCCCTTAAGAAAATTTAACTCAGAGTAACTTTTATTCAAAACTGGCACAGCCTTTTAAACTTGAATAAAGTCAGACAAATATAAAGACGAACAATTTTTGTGTTTCCACTGTTTTCCTCCAGAGATAATGGTAAATTTTTCTACTCAAGTCGTTTACTTGCCGTTCATGGGGTTACAGAGAAAAAAAATCCCTCATCTGTTAGACGTTCTTGCTGATGGTCTGACGCCGCACCAGCTTTTTCCACATAGGCAGATTCCAGTTACTGACAGGCAGACTGGCCAAGCCCTGCGGCGATTTGCAGTGTCCAGACCATCGTTATTAATAAGACGAAGGCCCCCTCAGCACTGGTGCAGCGACAAGCCTGGGCGTGGCTGTCAGAAGAGAGCCGAAAGGAGCGGCTTGGATAATGCCACAGAGGGCCATGGAAGAAGAGATACAGATGAAGAAAAAGAAGAGGAAGAGGGAGAAGAAAAATAACAAAAGGAAGAGGAAGAAGAAGAACAGGAGGAGGAGGTGGAGGTGGAGGAGGAGGTATAGGAGGAAGAGAAGGCAAGAAAGAAAAGGCAGAAGAAAAAAGAATTAGAAAAGGCCACTATACATGCTTTAGTCAGAAAAGAAAATTGTGTTTATCAGCTTCAAGCTCTTATGACATAAATCTCACCATCCATGGCCTGAGGCAAGATGTCAACTTGCCGCCGATCATCTCCCTCAATCCATTCTTCGCT
Source organism: Conus betulinus (assembly GCA_016801955.1). NCBI lineage: Eukaryota > Metazoa > Mollusca > Gastropoda > Neogastropoda > Conidae > Conus > Conus betulinus. The sequence goes on along the minus strand of JADBJO010000136.1, from coordinate 59,265 downwards.
GCAAGGTGGCAAAGCGCAGGACCCAAGAGTGGAGTGAGAGAATTACTCCTGCAGGTCGTCAGGTTGGCTGGCAGACCGACGATATGGGCGGCGCAGTCTGCTTCACGCTCTGTGCATGGCGGGACTTGTTGGCCGGGTGACGGCTCATGGTGGTTTGGAACGTTTGGTGATGAAGCGCTGCATCCCTGCGATTACATTGAGGCTGGAATGCCCGGAGTTTCGCGCTGGCTCCGTGATCGTAGCCGGCGTCTATCGGTTCTGGTGGGCGGGGGGAAGAGGGTTCTCTCCTGTGCAGGGGGTAAAATCCTGGAGTGGGTGAGAAGTAGTGCACTGTCCACAATCCTCCTGCTCACCCTGTCGGGCACTGCCGCTGCACGAGCATGAAGACAGATCAGATCCTGAAAACAGCCTTGTTGATGTACCACGGCCCTAAATGTCGACGAGGACTCAGAGAATTTAGAATATATAGTCCTCCACCGACAGTGTCGCATGAAAACAATCTCGACATTGATATGAGATCTTCCAAAAGTCTGGAATCCGTCCAGAGACCGCCAAAGAACGGGACTCCAGTCTGAAAAAGTTCTACCTCCCTGCCACAGTGCCAAAAGATGTCACAGCACTACGATGTAGAAGCCCAGAATATTCTACGTTGCATCCACATCAGAGTGTCCATAAGAACCTTCGGCTAATAGGACATAGTCTCCCATCTCCTTCCTCAATCATTAACTCCTTCTACACCCCAGGTCCTTGACCATCTACAGACCTGCATGGCTGCTATCATCTCCGTATCTGAAATCTACATCAGTATCAGGAAAACCGCAGTAAATTGTAACAAAACATAACTGAGCTCGATGAAAAACGCTGAACGAGAGTTAGCCGCTGGCTCTGAAGACAGATCTGCCAAGTATGCGAGCTGAACGGTTGTTCTTGAAAGGTAGTCGGGCTTGGGCAACAGGCTCGGTCAAGACAATAAAAGCAACATGAAGTCTTCCACACCTGTTGAGTAAGGCACATCTGCGACGGCCAAAATTTATGCCCAGATACACATAGGAGAGTAGGGATAGTAAAATGCTTTGGGACAGGCTGTTATAATGAACTGGGATTGCGGCTTCAGAAGTTCGACTTCAGCAAACAAAATATGCCTTGAAGAGCAATCTTAACTACATTCAGTGGCGAAACACAACCAATTTATTCGACTATACCTCAGCTACCTAAAGACTTTGCTGCATTAAAACAAATGCACAAATACGGAATAAAACCAGACACCAGTACTCTGGACGACGCTGTGGTATCAGCCGCGAACCTGGGGATGCTCCAATTCTCCATGAAGAAGTGGAGTGGAGGGTAAAGGGAGGGGGGGGGGGGGGGTTAGGGGGGATAGGGGGCTGTCCACAACTTTGTGGGAAACAAGTTACCGAGGGATGAGAATATCCAAACAGAACTACTTAGGCACAGACCAAGAGTGATTAAAGTACAACCGACTAAACAAAATAAAATAAGTACTCTAAAGAATTGACAATAATACCTCTGCGACTTACTGGGGGCTTTTTTTTTAAAATAGACTTTACGTATTGTCCAATGCGTACCTGTACTGATATACGTACGGATCACTACGTGAAGTCAATTTTGTTTTAGAATACACGTGCCGCCGACTCGCGTCCCCCAAGTCCCCCCGAACCAAGAATAATAACATAGAAAGCACCTGCCTGCATTCAACACGTGTGTCTACCTACAAGCGTAGATTTCCGACACCTATGCAATACTGCCAAGACGACGAAATTTGTTTATTTCTTCAGACTTTAGAGACATGCACCCCATCCCCATCCCTTTTTTTCTTCCAAAACAATGTAGTTCATTAATACTGCGACAAATAGTGACACTCCATATTAGCGACAAGAACAGTCTATATTCATGGAGAAGGACAACACACACACACACACACACACACACACACACACACACACACAGAGAGAGAGAGAGAGAGAGAGAGAGAGGGAGAGAGAGAGAGAGAGAGAGAGAGAGAGAGAGAGAGAGAGAGAGAGTGTGTGTGTTCTTCTGGAATGCCGCGGCAGGAAACCAGCTGGTCTCACGGGCTGTACAGGTAAAGATGGGGAGGGAATGAAAAGGAATGCTTTTGCATGCCACAGCCCCATGGTTTAAGAGAAACAAACCCAAAGAAAGTTCAAAACCATCTCGTGTCGTTGCCGATTATACGTGCAGATGGGTGTAGCTCTGAATTTTTATCAACCTCTTGAGGTTTGCTTTAACCACTGAAAAAGAAAGTCTGCAGACAATAAGCAATTCATCCTATGAATTACAAATCTCTACTCTACTGAAAGCTGCAATCTACTTAAGCTAAAGTCAGTTGATAAACATATAAACGATAATAAATGATAAATAGCTTAATAAAATGAGTAAACAAAAAAGTTCAAAGGCAGTTAAATAGATAGATAAATCAACAAATAAATAAACGATAATAAACACACAATCACGCGCGCGCATACGCGCGCGCGTGAACACACACACACACACACACACACACACACACACACACACACACACACACACACACACATACGCGCGCGCGCGCGCGCGAGCGCGTATTCATTTACTTCACCTGATGTGATGAAAATTCTTATTGTCATAATTTTACATGGATCCCTTCATCAGTTCTTAGTCCTCGTACTAGTCGTGGTTGAATACAAAGGAAGTTACTAACACTTATGATATTATTGCGTAAGCTGATCGCTTATTGCTCCATCAACAGAATTTCACAGTGGACTGTTGCTCCACTTCAATGATAAAAACAACGGTCATCTTCTTCAAAATAAGGTGTTTTATTTTTGCCTGCTTGGAGTGCCATCTGATACAGTCTATAATGAAATAAATGTAAAAAAAGCAGAGGTGATCAGAGTAATATCCAAACTACTAGTTCACACGATGAAAAGAAGTAACTCGTTGGATTTTAAGACAAGATACATAAATTACTACCAAACAGATAAACAAAGCGAATACGTTTTCCTTCTCTCTCTCTCTCTCTCTCTCTCTCTCTCTCTCTCTCTCTCTCTCACACACACACACACACACACACACACACACACACACACACACACACACACACACACACACACGTCAGTATTCGAAGATAACAGTTTACAGCTGCATATTTTCAAACTTTTTTTTTCTCCAGATTTTGAAAACCATGTATCTCTAAAGCAGGTGGAGTGATGGTTGTGCAATCACCTATGCTTGCACATTCTTTTCTGATACATTCTAATTACCATACTGACTGCAATGGAGGGAGTATTTTTTTTTTTTGCATCCAAAGAATACATATTGGTCGAAAATTCATTTGCCTTTTTTCATATTTTACATTAAATCGGCATAACTTTACACCTTGTGTGTTCATTAATGTTTCACCTTTTGATAAATGGTAATAATTGCAAAAAAAAAAAAAAAAAAAAAAAAGAAGAAGAAGATAAACCGCGACCGCCTTTCTCAGTTGTGTGCCTCATATTGCGCCAGAAAACGGGATTCCACATGAGTTGATTGTTTACACTCCGTCCTCCACTTCCCCACACGCGCGTGTGTGGAAAAGTTGGCTTGGGCCTTCCTAGTAATCTGTGTCAACGCTTGTTGCAATCTCTCAAATACACGCAATACGTAGGCTTACCTTTAAAAACAAGTTTGTCGCATCAGTTCACTAAAAACAATTTCAAAAGGCATCTGTGATGTACATTTACTGCGTTATAGCCAGAAAGTAGCTGTTTAAGCTGGAATATGCCTGAAGGGGGGCCATAATCTCAAATCTTGTTCTCAGTGACGAGTGGGCTGACTGGCGATTTGTGCTGCTCGGTCGCCAGGCTTTCGCCTGTGAATAGGTGGTGTCTTTGAAAGTGTTGTACGCAAAGTGTTTACAGCTTAGTGAAATAAACCATACATACGAGGCTAAGTAAAGGTTCTTAAAAAGACAACCGAAATGTTACGCTCCCTGAAACCTGAGCAGTGCTGTTGCGAAACGCATATCGGTGTGGCCGCGTGTAACTCGAGTTTGGTAGGCTACGTAGACACGTCCTGATGCGAAACCGGTATGGCGTGAGGAAATCGCTGGAGAATGTGCGATACAGGTTGGAACCTATCTAGCCCGTACCGGATAAGTGACGTGTAATCTAAAAAACTGTGTAATTTCAAAGCTACAGAACCAGTACTTTTACAAGTTATCCTGATAAGATGATGTGGATGGAACTGTTAAACAGACTCAAACGGAAGAAAAAAGTCCGTGCAGGAGAACAGGCAGCATTCAGACACAAAAGCACTTCTGTAGATCTTCAGACTAGACATTTTACAAACTGAATAAGCATCTACGAGACATAGTGATCTCTATCACAACTATCAAAACTTCAAGGAAGCCTTGACAGCATTTGGCATGAAGATGTGTAAGAGGTTATGAGGAAAGGTAACTTCGACGACGCCATCTAACTCACAGAGTATGTAACAACATTGTTCTCTGCATAACAACTCGAACAACTGTGGCACTGCGCCAAGGCTGCCCCCGATCTCCCAGTGTGTTCCACGTGCAGCCGGAAAATGGAACTCCGGAAGCATTGCGTGACTTAAGCCCCTTCTATTGGTAAAGCAGCCTCTTTGCAATCCTATTTTGCTTATGACATTAACCTTTTTGGAGTCAGCCATGCAGAGCTGAAGGAATATCTGTGTGGAGTAAGCATCAAGTCCGTTTGGAATGGAAGTCCGTTCAAAGAAAAGCCAAACCTGTGTGTCCCCCTGAACGGACGGAAAGTGGGTTATTTTCGGCCCGTTTTGAGTCACTCATCGGAAGGGATGTCAGCCCCAGAGGAAAAAAGTCAAGGAGATTTCTACTTGGCTATGTCTACCCTGACAAGAGTCATCATCATCCGCAACGCTTTCCGTGAACGTTTAACACCGAGTTATTCGTGATGTCCATCCTTATCTATGAATGTAAGAGCTGGGCTCTGATAGCAGACCTAGAAAGAAAAATCATGGCATCAAAGAATAAAAAAAAATGGTTGTTGTGGGTGTTGAACATCTCCTAGAAGGAACAACTAACTGTCCTACGGCAAGGTTACACGTTAGAGACTGATCCTCTCTTGGCAGTTATCAAACGCCTCCTGCTTGAGTTAACCTCAATGTAATTCCGACGCAACGAGTCCAAGGCAATTCCATAGCATGCACCAGAGAATGAACATTCCAAATATAGAACTCCTGGATAGACAACATAAAGGATTTGAGTGGATACAACCGCATTATACACACAGCGAAGACAGACAGCTTACGTGCAGAACCCTGCCTGCCCATGCATACGTCGCAACGTCATTGCAACAATTGTCTTTGGACAATGATAACTAATAACAACACAACATCTGATGACAATCTTACATGTTCATCTAAAATTGCGCTTAATGATGACCAAAGTGGACATACAATAAACTTCGCTCACCAGCCTCCATGCAAGGAACCGCGGCCGGAAGTGCCATGGGGTGAGGGGTTGAAGATCGATACATACATGCACGTACGCACGCACGCATATACACTCATACAGGTTGATACATACAAACATTTGAAAAGGCAAGGACTATTGAAATACTTTTGTGGGATGGATTACTCTCCAAAGTCTTTTAATACTGGATCACCAATACAAAATGAACTTCAACCTCTTCCGTATTTCGACATAATGGACCGATCAGGCTTTTGTTACATGACTGACTGTGACGGAAATAGTGAGTTAAGAGATCAGAGACGTCAAATCTAAACTCAGTCATGGTACATTGTAGATGTTTGTCTATTTTCATTGACATATATACGGGTGAACATCGTAAATGCTTATACGTTCTGTGTAATTCAGATCTGTCATTGCTCTGTACATGAGAATTCCATCTTGCCAACTGCAATCAACGAGTCTTTCTCGGAATACCTGGATAAAAAAAAGCATTCACATCACCAACACCTTGGTTCATCCATCCATACGAATGCGAAGTCATATTTACAGTTTCATTCTGACGTTAGTCACCCAGTTTTTCTTTTCTCTGTCATCTAAGTCTAACAGCATTCAATATGCTATGTGTGGTCATCTGTAATCCCGCATCTGAATCAGTTTTAAGCCAGTTTTGAACATTATTTAATAGCGGAATTTAAATATATTGGAATTTAGACGTTTTACCACATACAAGATCATTTGACGTCTGCAACAAAACTCCAAACATTTTTTTATAGTAAAAAGATGGATTTTCTCACAATGTACGCTGCAGCATCAAGGCATCATACTTCAGCTCCATACTATGTATCAAATAATTAAAAACAACAACAACAACAACAACAAAAGTAAGGGAGTCGTTATAATAAGAGAAGAAAAAACAATGAAACATTCAGAGACACACACACACACACACACACACACACACACACACACACACACACACAGAGAGAGAGAGAGAGAGAGAGAGAGAGAGAGAGAGAGAGAGAGAGAGAGAGAGAGATTGATTGATCTTTAATACACAAGGATGGAGATTTTAGGCCAAAGCCTAGTCTTACAATCTGTCCTTGTCATGCATATACGTTATTTCAGCACATATTATTCATACTGACAATTCAACATAGCAACATGGTATAATCTAATAAGGAAACTTACAAACAAACAAACAAAACTACAGAGAAAGAGAAGTCAGAGGAGGGTGGGGAAGAGAGAATGGTAGGTAGGGGGAGGAGAAAAGGGATGGTAGACAGAGTGGGAGTGGGGATGAGCGATTTTAACGGAGTAGGTTTTTATGTTTAGACGATTTATTCAAAGTATGGTTCACAGAAGACTTTGCAAATGGGAGCTAATGATTGTAATCGAATAATTTAATTACTGAGACATAAAATGTTTATGCAAATGTTCCTTGAAAAGTTTTTAAGTATTCATGTTTTGTAGATTCGGTGGAAGTGAGTTCCAGACATATGGTCCAGAGTAAGCTAGGCTTGTTTTGTATAGATCAATGCGTGGGTAGGGAAGAAGGAATTTCGTCGAGCCAGAAGAGCTGTTCAATCTTGTAAAAAGGCCATTGATATAACATGGCATAGTATCTGTCTGTCAAATTGTAAACATAAATGATGCCTTGTTGAATTCCAATTGTCTATTCAGAGGAAGTATGTTCAGCGCTTTTAGTTTTTCTTCTGTTGTTAGAGATACAGCTGGATGGAGTAGCTATGCTGCACGTCTATGGAGAGAATTCAGCCCTTTTTTTGTGGACGTCACTACTTCCGTCCCACGCTGTTGAAGCGTAATTCATACGTGACATTATGTGTGCATTGAAGAAAAGTTTAAGCACATTACTGTTGACGTAGCGCTTTAATTGAATAACAGGAAAAGGTGTTTTTGAGACTACCTTGCATACGTTATTGAGATGAGATTGCCATTTCAATTCTTTATCTATCGTTAACCCTAAAACACGATGCTCATCTACCTGCTCGATAGAAGTGCCATTCAACTAAGTTTTAGGCAAAGAGGAGTCAACTGGTGTTTTGGGCGGGTAGCTATAATCATAGATTTGGTTTTGGCTGGGGTGTATGACCATTGAGTTTGAATGACACCAGTCTGACACGTCGTTTAGACTTTCCTAGAGAGAAGTTTTTATTGTCTGTAGATCACTACCATTCGTTTGGAGTGACGAGTCATCAGCAAATAAATCTGTCGTGATCTTTTCATCTGATACGGACAATGGTAAATCATTGATGAAGATGCAGAATAGTAGGGGGGGCCTAGTACTGAGCCCTGTGGAACTCCATTTCTGACAAAGTCTGAAGCGGAGGTTTTGCCATTAAGGACCACATACTGAGTCCTATCATTCAAGTATGATTGGAATAATGAGATTGTCGGGGTATGTTTCAAGTAGACAGACAGTTTCTTTAGAAGAATGGAATGATCAACAAGATCAAACGCCTTTTTGAAGTCAAGAAAGACAACCCCTGTCATTTGTGATTGGTTCATAGTTTGAAAGCCATGAGTCACACATTCGTGACAATGCTGTGTGGCAGGAATGATTAGATCGGAATCCAGATTGGAGTGGGGTGAAATAGTTTGTTTTTCTCCATGAACTGAGATACGTGTGTGTGTGTATGTCTTTCAAGGGGTTTGGATAGAATCGATAGTAAGGATATAGGTCTGAAATTATTTGGATCCGACAAATCATTTGATTTTGGAAGGGGGATCACTTTGGCGTTTTTGAACGCCAGAGGGAAAACATTAGTTTTCAATGGATAAATATATGTATGTAAGAGACTCAACAATGTAAGGTAGAGCGAGTTGAGAAGAATGCGGGTATGTTATCAGGACCATGGATTTTTTATTCTTTAATTGCGCTATGTGCATTCCTACTTCATGTATAGCAAGAAGGGGAATTTTGATTGAGTTACTGGATCCAAGTTTTTGTTTGCAAAATGATATAGGGAAGTCGGGCATGTATATTCATTTGGTGCTCTCATAGTCTGTGAAGCTTGAGTAAGGATATCTGATAATGACAGAAAGTGGGTATTAAATTTGTCCAGGGTGACGTTTTGTGCTTGAATTTTGTGAATCTGTACGCTTGTTGCGTACAAAAGTGTTATTACCCCCACATTGGCGCTGTGGATTTTGCATCCGTTATCATTTGACTGAAGTAGTCTCGTTTGGCTTTTTCAACTTCGTTTGAAACAAAGTTTCTCTGCTCTTTGTATTCGTCAAACAAATTGCTGCCTTGAGTTGGTCACGTAGTACAATTTCTTGCAGCAATTCTGGTGTTAACCACGGGTTCATCTGCGGATGCCTAACTCTTTTTTGATGTAACGGCGCGTGTTTATTTATGATGGTGAGGAATGTTTGGTACCAGAAGGACAGTGCATCATTGACGTCTGAGTAATTATATAAGTTAAGTGAAAATGGGGGAAATGTTTAAGTCATAGAGGTATGCTGCTTCATTAAACTTTTTGAAAGAGCGGTATTAGATGGTCGTGTGACCTTTGGGTGGTGGTTTTGGGAGCCTTAAGGACCACGTGTGGAAGACTGGACAGTGATCACTAATACCAGAATGTACCACTGAAACTAGTATTGCAGATTTGTTGTTAGTGTATACATGATCAATAAGCGTCGCAGTTGTTTTAGTTATTCTCGTTGGGGTTTGTACTAACTGATGGAGTGCATTAAGTGATAGTGTACTTGTCCAAGCTGGTTGTTGTTTTAACATATCAATATTAAAGTCTCCTAACAGTATATTTTGAATTTTTTTGTGACAGATCCAATCCATCATTTGTACAAAGTTGTCATACCATTCGTATGTGGAAGATGGGTGTCTATATAAATGTCCGTTTATTAATGGCGGTGATTTGGAGTTTTTTTTTTTTTTTTTCAATCCAGATACATTCGACAGTATTAGTTTCAAGATCAGTTCTGCGTCGGGTGATGTTGGCAATTGATTGATGAATGTATACGGCGAGGCCAGTATGTTGGGGTTGATCACTGTCGCGTCGTTCTATGTTGTATGAGTGATGAGATTTCATGGACCTTATTAAATAAATGATAGACATTGAGATGTCCAACTTTAAGTCTGGGACAGCGGGATTATGGGAAGGCAAGGGTAGTAAGGGAACAGTGGTACAAATCGACGAGGAAGACAGTTTTCAAAAAAAAAAAAAAGAAAAAAGACACAGAGAATTATAGGTTAAATAAAAAACAGAATACAGAGAGAGAGAGAGAGAGAGAGAGAGAGGAGAGAGAGAGAGAGAGAGAGAGAGAGAGAGAGAGGGGTATATCATCGGCATTAGCTGTTTACGACACTACTTGACCGGGGAAACGGGAAGGGAGTAAATCGGTCTGTAACAGCGATAAAAAGAAATACAGAATCAAGTAGCGCTCGATGTCCAACAGTAATCAAGGGGTTAGAGCTCTGGGAGAGTGTCACTTGACACTCACATGCAAAGACAATCATACGCCTCGCACGCAGCCACACACCTGACTCCTTTCTTTCAGTAAAACAAATCAGAATTCCATTTTAAAGTTCTCCCTCGGTTTTAAAAAAAAGTTTTTTTTTTTTTTTTTTTTTTTACTTCCAGTTCTTATGGAACAGGGAGTACTTTACAATGGGAACGAAGAAATGCTGTGTGTGTGTGTGTGTGTGTGTGTGTGTGTGTGTGTGTGTGTCCATGGTCAAAATGTATTCCACTCGCTCCGGACAAAAGTTCTGGGCCGATCTTTCTGAAAATTTGTAGGTATGTTCATTGGGTCAAGGATGATGCCCGATATTTTATTTTACCAGAATAGCCGTTACTAACCGCTATAACGGCCCAAAACGGCGTTTCTTCTTTATGGAATATCTCAAAGTACTTGTCCAATTTATAAGCGGTTTGGATGATCTTGTAACAAATCGGAGCCTCTTATGTAGGTGAGGTAATGCTGAAAATCGATTAAACAACCGTCAAAAACCGATATTTCGCTCAAAGATTGTCTGCTACATTTTATACTGTTTGCATAATATCTTTCGTTTTTCAGCAACTTTTTTTCTCCCCACACTTTCGTTTTTGTTTCGTTTACTACCCTTCGCTGGCTGCTTTGGGGGTGCCGTTGGATTCTTTTTTGAACCCTTGGTTGTGAGAACACCACAGTATTATGGACTGTGGTGTGTCTCTATTTGACGCCAGGAGCATAGACACAAGCAGCCGTGTCTCCGCGATGAGTCCGATCCAGCGGACGAAAGGCCTAGGAGCAGGCAATGCAAAGGACGAAAGGCCTAGGAGCAGACAATGCAAGGGACGAAAGGCCTAGGAGCAGACAATGCAAATAGATCTGCCTTTGAGAAGGTTTGTGAGGGTTTCCTTTGAAGGGCAGGCTTCCTGTACTGCAAACCCTTGCAGCCCCTTCTCGACCTTTGGAATGATGATATCCGCTTAGATGATTTTGATTTTTTTTTTTTTTTAAATTGATAGGAAAAATGAAGCATTTTGAACCGCAAGAATTGGGGTTTGTGAACCCAGAATATTTTGAATGATAAGGATTAGAGTCTGCGAACCCAGAGCGATTTGTGTGGGACAGGTTCAGCATCTGTGTGACCCAAAAGAAACAAGTAAAAGGTGCATAAAGAGTGTTCGGATTGAAATCGGTATTTGTTTTTTTTTTTTTTTTTTTTTAAAACTATTGTTGAATGATATATTGGCCAATATATATATATATATATATATTGGCATATAAACGTACTCCCAATTTATCTTGTTCGGTATCGTTACGTTGAATTTTGAGGTAGGCCTACACTTTTGAAACTTTTATTTTTTAGACCTCACTGAGCTGAAGCCTGTGTACCTATCAAGTACACTCTGTTCGTGATCTAAATGAATTACTTACTACATGATCGATCACATGATCCACATCTTACCTATCGAGAGTGTGTGAACAGGGTAGAATCTGGAAATATTTCGATTACGATCGAAATGAAAATATGCGATTTGAAATTGAAGATTGCGACAAAAGCTTGTACTGAAAATTATGAATATGTTCACACATCCCCATACTCACCCTGGAAGCAACAATATGCAATCAGACAAAATGTTTGAGACTTCAATTCTCTCTATTCTTTCTAAACTTCTTCCTCTCTTTTAGCCAATCTTTTCCTTTTTCTCTCGTCCGCTGCTTCCATCAAAGTGCCAGGCAGTCTCTTTTTTTTTCAAGTGCACAAATCACAACTCACTAGGAAAACAAAACAAAACAAAAGAAAAAAAGAAAGAAACCAACCAATGAGGAGCAAACACCCTGTAAAAGGGTTTTTTAATGCGAGTTCAAAGTGCACACAACAACAACAAACATTTTTTTTTCCCGAGGCGCATTATATTACCCCCCCCCCCCCCCCCCCCCCCCTCCACCCTCCCGGGGAAAGAATTTCCCAAGGGTGAATTCTTCGAAGTCTAGTAAGATAGGGAACAGGCGCTAACATCACGCCATTGACAAGAAAGACACTTATAGATAATAGCAAGAGCATGAAATCGCAACACATTTCCACAGAATTAATCAAAGAAAAAGTGACGCAGTGGCATGGGTGTGATCTGTGTTAGTCCTATCAGACAGTAGAAAGAAACTCGTGGAGAGCGTGGCAGCAGAGACCCCTTTTTTTCCCATCTTGGGATGAGCCATGACTGGGATTCGAACCCATGCCCTTCTGGACATGCTCATTTCCACTTAATGACTCGCGCACTAACCACTGAGCCACAGGGACACCTGATATTTGTAGGAAAGTTAAGCCTTATGAAGTTCACTTTTGTTCCTCCTTGACCAGATCCAACTTGAACACCTCTCTGCCGCTTCTGCCATTGCTTTCAGGGCTTTGGTTTTTTTCCCTCCCTGCAACTGAGATCTGTTTCATGAGGCTGTATGCAGACGTTCCCACAAACCCCCCTAGCTCCAATTTCTGCAGTGAGGACTTTGACCTGATAACCTTCTCTCTCTCCTCAGGCTGTTTGCCAGATCAGCATACTTTTCAGTCTTGTAGATCTGAGCTGCCTCCATTCTGTTCTCATATGGCACCGTGAGCTCGATCATGATCAGCTGCTTGGTTGACTGAGAGTGTAATACTATGTCTGGTCTCATGCCACTCTTGCTGATAATCTCTGGGTGACTATTCCATTCTGGGAGGTCTGCTGTGCACTCCCAGTCATCTGCCCCGTCCAGCAGACTCTGCCTGCATGTTCCGAGTGGCACTGTTGTTCTTGGCCATGATTCGCTGCCTCCTGCCGTGAAGAATGTTGCGGGTGCTTTTGGAGTCCTGATTTTCCCTTTTGTGGTGTTGGTACTAGCCCAGACTACTTGTACAATCTCTTTGAGCACTTGGTTGTGCCTCCATGTGTACCTTCCTTGAGCCAGGGCTACTTTACATGAGCTTAGGACATGCTCCACTTTGTTTTTTCATGGCAAAGGGGGCATGAAGGATCGTCTGTTTTTCCCCCACTTCACCAGGTTTGCATTTGAAGGCAGAAGGTCATATGCAGATCTGAGAATGAAGCTGATCCTGAGAGGGGCCATGTGCCAAATGTCATTCCAAGTGAGACTTCTTTGGAGTGCATTCTCCCACGTTGTCCATTGCCCTTGCTGGCTCTGCTGGACTGCTTTTTTGAGTCTTTTTGGTCTTCTTCTTTTCTCATCTCCTGAATCATCATGTCTCTTTTGGCTTTCCTTTGGCCTTTGACCACCATTCAGTTTGGTCACCCCCAGTCCTTGTCTGTTGTCTGTGTGTGTCCTGTTATTTCTCTGATCTTGAGACTTTCTTTTGCAGAATCCATCGCCTCTTGAACTTTCCATTTTCTGCCTGTCTTCAGCTGGGGCTTGATTGCTTCAACCACCTTGTCTCCTGAGTCCTCCAGCATGCTTTGAAGTCTGATCTTCCCTGCTTTATATTCCTCCAGGATGGATTTCAGTGGTAGTTTCAGCTTTGCTTGGCGACAGTATAGCGCTATGTCAGTCAGACAGGGTGGGACACCAAGCCATTTCCTTGTGAACTTGTTGATTTTGGATTCCATTGCCTCCACTATGCTGGTGCAGATGTCGTATATCATCAGAGGCCATAGGAGCTTTGGTATCAGCATGAACTGCAGACACCAGACTTGTATTTGCCAGGGAGCCCACACTGGTCAATGGTCTCCAAGCCTTCTTCCGACATCTGTTTGGTTTCTTTTGCTCTTCGTGTGTCTTTCAGCGTATCATCATACCATCTTCCAAGGCTCTTGACTGGCTCTTCTGTTACTGTTGGAATGGTCTGGTTGGCAACACTGAAGACCACAGATTCGGCCACTTTTCCTTTCCTCAGTGAGAGACTCCGTGATTTCTTTGGCTTGAACTTCATTCTGGATGAGGCAACTATGTCGTCCAGCCTCTCCAGCACATGACGTGTCTCGTCTTCTCTGGATGAAATCACTGTAGTGTCATCCATGAAGGCCTTGAGAGGGGGCATCTTGTATCCATCGCCAAGGTCTGTTGTCTGTTGCGTTGCTTGTTGCTGCTTTCAAGATGACTTCCCATTGCCAACACGAACAGTATTGGGGAAATGGCACAGCCATTGCAATGCCCACTTCCAAGTTGATCCAATCTGTTGTGTACTCCTTGGTAGAGAACCGCATTGAGAAGCCATTGAAGTACTTCTTGAGCATGTCGCGGATGATGTTCTTTGGCACATGGTACATCTCTTAAGAGCCAACTGTATCATCTCATGGGGTACAGATCCATATGCGTTTGCCAGGTCAAGCCCACACTACGTCCAGGTCTCTCTTTTCTGTTTTTGCTCTTTGGATTGCGTCCCAGATCATTGTGGCGTGTTCTACACAGCCAGCCACGCGCCTGGAATGCCACCTTTCTGGACTGACACATCCAAGTACTTGTTTTCCATGAGGTACTTGGTCAGCCTTGCTGCCATGACAGAGAAGAAGATTTTCCCTTCGACGTTCAGTAGTGATATGGCCTGAACTGGCTGATGTCACTTGAGTTTTGCTCTTTGGGGATGTACACACCATCTGCCGTCATCCACTGGCCGCTGATCTTCTGATTTCTCTCCAAGCTGATCGCAGCAGCCTGTGGAGCCACTCCAGCACCTTGGGACATTTCTTGTACAGCTGGTAAGGTATTCCGTTTGGCCCTGGTGATGATTTGGCTCTGGCTTTGTCGACCACCTTCTTGATTTCCGCCAACGTTGGAGGCTTGTCATTGAACTGTTCCTCAGGGTTGGTTGGCCACACACAGACCTTGAATGTCGAGTGGTGCTTTGCTCTGTGAGTCAGAGTATGTTTTTTTCAGATGCTGCTCAAGAACTCCTTTGTCCACACTTAGGGTCCCAGATTTTGGCTGCTCGAACAGAGTTCTGGCAAACTGGAAGGGGGTCTCTGAAGAAACGCTCTTGTGTCTTCTTCTTTTTTGCTTTTCCTCTTCCTCGCAGATTCCGCTTTGCTGAGGGCGCTGTGTTTTGCTTTCAGGTCTTCCCAGAGTTTTTCCAAAGCCTTGTTTTTCAGCTGGCAGAGCAGTCTTCATTTGCTTCTTGAGGTTTTTCTTTTGGACCATCTTGTCCATCTCTCTTCTTGGCGTCTGGATTTCTTTGGAGGTGTTTTTTCTCTCTTTGGGTAGTTTTTGCTCCATAGGCGTCTCTACATGTGGCATACACAATGTCCCCATATGTGGCTAGTTTGTGTTCCAGGGTGCTTTTCCCTATCAGTGCATCGAGTCTTTGGACGATTTTTGCATCCAGTTTCTCCCAATCTTCAGTCTCGTTTGCTCGTGGCAGGTTGAGTTTCAGGCGCCTGGCATCGAGGGCCTGTGCAAATTCCTCATCCGAACCAACAGCGTGGATGTCCTTGGCACTGTGGTTTAAATCCTGGCCTTGGTCTTCCGACGTCTTATCTGCTGATGCAGTGCGCTGCTGCTCATTCAGATGAGTCTTCACACATCCCATCTTTGTTCTGTGGATCTTCATGCCACGGGTGGTAGCGAAACGCTTTCCACAGACACATGGATATTCCATTTGGTCCATGTTCGTAGTCCGTTTGGTTGAGCACCAATGGATTCATCATTCTCTCCCCCTTTCGGTGAATCCTGGAAGCATAGTAATACACTGGCAAACATCAATAGCGTCAATCATGACATAGTAGAAAAACACATCGGAGGCACAGTATGATAAAACTCAGACAAGTACAAAACGATCTTGCTTCCAGCGAGTAGTAAATCTTATAGCCACAAAGTACCAGAAAAAAACCCATGGTATGGTAACACAACACACGACGTATCATTGGAAGTATCATAACATGTCGACTGACATAGAGCAAGACTGAAGTCGACAAAGAAAAAAAAACAAAAAAACAGCATAGGGTTAGAAAAAAAAAAAAAGCAAGATTCAGGCACGGGACTGCAAATCGGCAAGAACGTTGGTTGCGCTTGAAATTGGTTCAACAATAAATTTGAAGCATTTTACAAAGCTCATCTGCCAGTCTGAATACTTAGTCTTGGATGCTTGCAGAAAGATTAAAGGCCCATTGTTTGCAAAATAAATTACCTATCTGTCAAAAATCGTGCAAACTTTTCAAGACCCCACATAATGCCCAAACACTCACGTTCAATAATAGAATACTTTTCTTGAGCCACAGAAAACTTTCTGCCGGCGTATTGAATATGAAGTAACAAATCACCTTTCTCTTGTAGAAGATATGCTCCCATGCCTTTGCTACTGGCATCTGTACGTAGCACAAAGTCGTCTGAAAGGTTGGGAAGCAACAGAACATGGAAACGGTTTAAAATGGTCTCAACTGTTTCCAAACATTTTTGACAGTCTGTCCAGACAATATGTCTGCGCTGGTCACACTTTGTTAAATCAGTAAGAGGGGCAGTGATAGCAGCGAAATGGGGAACATGTCTTCTGTAGTAAGACAACAGTCCCAACAAGCAACGGACTTGCTTTTTAGCAGTTGATTGTTTCAGAGACGAAATCTGTACCTTTTGGTCTCAGGCCGAATCTTATCTACTGACACAATGTGGCCAAGGAACAAGTTCATGAAATCCTGCAAGGATTTTGGAAGGAAGGACGCGCAGTGAGGCCAGAGCACCTCAGATGTAAGAACAATAAGTGCAAGAAATGAAGGACGAGATCCCAACGAATGACAGCCAACAAAATGTCGTCAAAGAAATCGATGGCAGACAACTCATGTAGTTACAACTTACGCATCATCTTGGCAAAAGTCGCAGGAACATTTTGGAGACCAAAGGTTATCCGAGTCCATTGGTACAAACCAAACGGAGTCTGAAACATTGTTTTATATTTATCCTGTGGCGCCATGGGGATTTACCAATAGCCCTTTGTTAAATCAATTTTGACAAAGTGCCGACCCTGAGACAATTGACAAAAAAAGATCCTCAACACCAGGAATGGGTTCCGAGTCAAAGACGGTGACTTCATTCAAAGCACGATAGTCTGCACAGAATTAAACAGAACCATTAGATCTGTTCATCAAGACAACAGGAGCAATGTAAGGCGAGGAGAAAGGTTCAATAACACCCTAACCCAACGTAACCTGAAGTTCTCTTTCAATAAATAACCTGACGTTTGGCAGGAGGGTGGGGATAGGACTTGACATGAACAGGAGTGTCAGTATTCAGGTTAATGACATGAGTATGAACATAAGCAACATTGGCAGGCCTATCGGTCAATATATCCGTGAACTCCAAGAACAAAACTGTTAATTGCTGCCTCTGCGAAGCAGACAAGTCAGGGTTCACTTGCACATCTTTGTAGGACTCTCCTTTCACAGAAAGAATAGAAAGCTGAACTCCAATATCCAAAGCCTCATTAACAACCCCCACAGAAGCAAAAGCACCGAGCGAGGAACCAACAGTGGACGACACAGAAGTCATTTAAGTCTCGCCGTCCATATTGACTTTGTAATTGATAGGGGAACAGTTCATCTCGATTGCAAAAGGACCTTTGCACAAAACTTTCAGTTTGTTGTGGTCATCAGTCAATAAGAGTAAAACTTAATCACCGACAACAAATGAACGGGATTTGGATTTTCTGTCAGCGAACTCTTTGTATTTGTCAGTGTTGTGGTCAGCAGTCCGTTGTGCGAACTCACAACTGTCAAGTATGCGGTTGTGTAAGTCAGATACGTACTGGTAGACATTTTTGTCCATTGTCTGGCGAGAGAGAACAGAGACTTTTCTTTTAGTTGGCTCGGGGGAGGGGGGGGGGGGGGGGGGGGAGTTGCTTAAATGTCTAGTTGTGGTATAAGTCCCGTCGTTTTGGGTAGAGACGTAAGTGTATTATTACAAAAGAATTTGAGGAGAGCAATAGAGAGCTCCTTCGCGCTGGGCGTGGTCTCCCAAAGTTGTAGTCGGTAAGCAATTGAGAAGTTTGTTGATTTACATTATATGTGGAATTTGCGCCTTCAGATTTTCGCTGTGTTTTGCTTCCTGTTGAGTAGGCGGTACTTAGCAAGATTTGTTTGTATATTCTCTCTCCATGCTCACCAAATTGTATTATCCTACATACAGACACCAATTGAGAGAGACAGTTTGTTATACAAAGCTAAAATTTCTCTCGCGTGTTACGTATAATTTCCACATTGATGTTTCAGAAAGATTTCTCTTAAGACAGATCATATGACTGAATCGTGTCCAGCAGTGAATGAATACACACTGACACATGTAAACCGGGACATTCGCACGTGCATCACAACCGATTGACCACAGCCGAGCGAAGGCCCAACAGATGGACGGCAGTCGGTTGGATGCAGTGATCAGACTGACGGCAGTGTGTTGGATGCAGTGATCAGACTGACGGCAGTGTGTTGGATGCAGTGATCAGACTGACGGCAGTGTGTTGGATGCAGTGATGCAGTGATTGGATGCAGTGACAGACTGACGACAGTGTGTTGGATGCAGTGATCAGACTGACGACAGTGACGGATCAGACTGACGACAGTGTGTTGGATGCAGTGATCAGACTGACGACAGTGTGTTGGATGCAGTGATCAGAAGAGCTGAACTGACAGCACTGTGGCGTGGAAAATAAATGTACACAAACACAAATATTTGGCATAGGAGATATCATTTTCCTTTTTGAAAAATATGTGTTTGTAAAAAAAATCACGAATACCTCTCATCGACAAAGAATATATGAGAAGGTAAGTGGTTGCTCGTTCTTCGTTTCCATTGTCCTAAAATCTAAGAAATCTGTGACTACTACTACTACTACTACTACTACTACTACTACTACTACTACTACTACTACTACTACTACTACTACTAAAGATAGCAATAATGAGGATACTGATAATAAGATAATGATAACAACTATAACGATAACGAGAAAAGCAGGAATAGTGAATATAAGAAATAAATAAAAACAAGACAGTTTAGAAAATACGAAAGGAATGAAGTTCATGATAAACTATGAAAAATGAAAATGAATTTCTTTATAATCATCATCATCATCATCATCATCATCATCATCATCATCATCATCACCATTATTAGCGATATTTTACCGCTACCATTGCTGCTACTACAACTACTACTTCTAAAATAAATAACAATGTTGTGCATAACTTCATTCTCTCTCTCTCTCTCTCTCTCTCTCTCTCTCTCTCTCTCTCTCTCTCTCTCTGTGTGTGTGTGTGTGTGTGTGTGTGTGTGTGTGTGTGTGTGTGTGTGTGTGTGTGTGTGTGTGTGGCCGTTATTTTTCTTTGTGTTCTTCCTTCCGTCTTCTTTCACTCTTTTGTTTCTTTTCGTCCTTAATGTTATTTCTTTTACACCCACCCCGTTCCCTGTCCCCCTCCCCCACCTCCATTCAGTTTATTTACTTCGTTGTCAACATGTTTTTCTTTCTTTCCTTCTTTCTTTTTTGTATGGACGGCTTGACATAAAAAAAGCATATCATGTGCTTTTTAATGTTCCGTATGAAAATAAGATTCTGAGTTTGACACACTCACAGTCAAGCACGCATGTACATACGGAGATGCGAACACACTCATATAAGCATGTGCAACCACACACGCAGCCATACACATACATACTTAAGCACACATGCGTCACACACACACACAGAGAGAGAGAGAGAGAGAGAGAGAGAGAGAGAGAGAGAGAGAGAGAGAGAGAGAGAGAGAGAGAGGAAGGAGTGAGGCAGGGACAGAGAGAGAATAATCATCATGATGATGATAAGAATGAGGAGGAGGAGATGATGATGATGATGATAATGATGATGATGATGATAAGAGAGACGAATCTGAGACAAAACCATTGGCAAAGGTCCAGAGAGCGCATAGAGTGGATACTAAATGATCTGTCTCAATCAATATGCAGTGTTGTTGATTGCAAGTAACGGTAACTCCAGACGACTGACCCTGACAACGAAGCTCGTTGTACCAGTACACAGTGTGTAATTCGTTACCCAACTAGTGATTTATGGTTCGAACAAACAAAAGTAGACCATTGTGAATTGAATGAAATTACGCATGTTGGCTTGGGAGGGGGAGAGAGAGAGAGAGGGGGGGGGGGGGAGTTATGGGCAAAGGGGATGGGGGGATAGGGAGTAGGTGGTGTCACTAATAAATAAGATCTATGTAATCCTCATATCTTCAAAACTGATCAGGTTAGGTCGCTGTAACTTTTTCTGGTCACAGCTAATACATTTCAGTCTAATTTGTTTTCGGCTACAGCTAAATTTCTCAGGCCTAATGCGTATTTTCCTGATTGCAGCCTATAATAGTTTACTTTCTGCCTGCATAATTAAATGTCATTATATTTTTTTTTTGTTGTTAATACAAAAAAGAAAAAAAGGTCTGATCAATCAGTTTCTAGTTGTAAGTAGTAATATTCAGTCCTGTCAATTCCTTTGTGGGTGCGGGTGGTAGAATTATGCCTGATTAATCTTTTTGCGTACAGCAATAACGTAGATTTATAACTTATCCTTTTTCTGCGTCGCAGCTTGTGAAATTAAGTGTTTTTTTCCGTTCTGGTCTCAGCTTACAAATAAGGTTTGACATACACTTTTTTTCTGGTTGAAGTAAATTGCAGGTAACAAAACAGAGTTTAATTAATCTTTTCCCGGTTACCTTATATGCAATATTGGATTTAATTAGCAATTAGAATTAAATAAGGCCAAGTGAATCTTCTTTTTGGTGCCCGCAAATGAAGGCAGCTTTTTCCGGTTTTTGTGAATAAAATGTCTTCTCACTCCTTTTTCTTTTACACCTGATGAAATCAAGTGTTGTTAATGTTTTATGTGGATGCAGCCGACGCAGTGAGGTAAAAGTAGCACACAGTGGACAGAGCTGTAGGAGTCTGATGAATTGCTCTTCTGTGTGGCGTTCCAGTGACTGGCTCCCAATGGGGTTCATGGAGAAGCGAAAGAACAAACAAAAAAGCAAACAAAACAAAAAAAAAAAAAAAAAAAAAAGAGAGAGAAAGAAAGAAAATAGTCCCCTTCTGCTGGCATCTAATAAAACTAGCGCTCCATCATCTGTTTGATTGGTGAGGGACTCTGACAAAGGAACCCAGTGACTAAGCCTCCATGTCCAAGAGCAAGTAGCACGGAAAATAATCTTTAGTCACCTGGTTCTTTTTTTTTCCACTCCCCTGCTTTCTTTCCCACCTTTTCTCCCTTCCCTGTCTCTTTTTTGTCTCTCTGTTCCTCCCTTCCCCTTCCTCGAAGCCTCTCCTGCTTCTCATTACCGCACTTCCACATCTCAAAGGGGATAAAAACCACCAGCACTCCGAGTACCTTTAAGCACACAATCTTATTTATTGTACTCTTATAGGAAACCGCTACAGCTAACTGAAGTGCGTTCAGTGTAGTGTCCAAGACTCACAGCGAGGAAGCTTGTGAGAGCGATTGCCCTGTATCCTTTGATCTTGGGTGGCATTGTCGCAGTCTTGCCAATCAACACACGAACGCGGATCAGTTGAGATTTTGACTGACGGCAGACTTTTGCCACGATATCCTTATCCAGAGAATCATCTGAAGGAATGATACTCCCCAGGTATAGGATTCTGTCCACCGTATTCAGCTGAGGGGCATCACTTCCGATATTGGGATGAGTTAACGAGCCTGGGGTAGTCTGGTAGAGGACCTCCGTTTGTTGAGACTAATGATGAGCGCAAAATGTGGAGACACTTGGATGAGGTTGTGGAAGGTAAGGTGGAGGTATGTCTGGTTGAGACGTATGAAGAACGCAAAATGGAGAGACACTTGGATGACTTTGTGGAAGATAAGGTGGAGGTATGTTTGATTGAGACTAATAATGAGCGCAAAACGTGGAGACACTTGGATGACTTTGTGGAAGATAAGGTGCAGGTATGTTTGATTGAGACTAATAATGAGCGCAAAACGTGGAGACATTGGATGACTTTATGGAAGATAAGGTGGAGTAGAGCTCTGAGTGCTCATGAGGGCGTAGTTGTCGGAACAAAAAATGCTTGTAAGTTGCTTTTCCAGTGTATGTTGTTTAGTATTTTGTTTTGTTTTTGTGTTTTGGCTTCTCTTATAAAATGGTGTGGGTACCGCCCATCACACACTCAGCAGCGAAAGATCCTCTCACAATGAAACATTTTACCGAGGCACCCAGTATGACTGACCATCTCTTTAAATCACCAAAACCTGCCGACTGGCTCACGAGGGGCAAGCATAATATCATCATCACCATCAACAGCTACAGCAAAACACACATTCAAAATTCTGTTCGAAAAAGTAATCTTATCAGTTATCATGCACATCACCAAACAGCGAATATAATTTGACAAAACAAGTCAAACACAGAATACTACACGAATTAGCGTCTCCACGGGGATTATTTCTGAAATAAATATTTTCAGATAGCCTTATTCATTCATTCAGGGGACTAGCATTCGTAAGTCTCATTTAAGTTTCAAGTGCCGGTCCTGAAGACCATTCTAGACAGGTTCTGAGTTCGAATCTTGGCCCTCAGAAGTGTGCGCTGCAAATAAAACGTGGTGAACGCCGAGGATATTTTGTAAGGCGCTACTTGTTGGGACCATTGTCTGTTATCTCATCGCTTCCGTTTCTGCCCTCCTCCTTTTTTCTCCGTTTATTTTTTCTGTCCCTTTCCCTTATCTTTCTCCCCCCCCCCCCCCCCCCCCCCCCCCCCCTTTTTTTATCGTTCTAAACATTTTCTGGGCTGTCATTTTCAACAAAGAATGTTTTGACCAGTTGTATAACGTTCTAGTACAGGTTTGTTTTCCCCTTTGTTCATTCACATTACGGATGACAAAAACCCTTCACCAAGTGAAGGGAGCCATCAAATCAGAGTATTAAAGTTACATATTTTGTCTATAGGTCTTCTTTCTTCAGTATGTCAATGTTCCGTTTCATTCGATTTCTACAGGTCACAGGTCCGTTCCATTTTGCTTCTGTATTCTCGTATGTCTGCTCGTCATTTGTCCCTTCTATTTTTCTTCTTCTCCTTCTTCCGTTGAGTCTCCACAATCAACAGGCTGACTATTTTGAGACTGAAATTCGCAGTCTTGCCAAACAACACACGAACGCGGATCAATTGAAAATTTGACTGACGACAGACTTTTGCCACGATCACCTTATCCATAGAATCATCTGAAGGAATGTATTCTCATTTGTCTGTTTGTCATCTGTCCATTCTATTTTGCTTCTGTGTTCTTCTCTGCAATCCCATTTATTGGTCTGTTCCATTTTGTGCTGACATTTTTTGTTATACTTTGCTTCATGTTATTTGTCTATTGCATTTTGCTTTTGTGTAATTCTTTATTTGTCTGGCCCACTTTTCTTCGGTATGTTATTTTTCCGTTCTAATTCGCTTCTGTATTGTCCTTGTTCATTCTGTTTAGCTTCTTCATTGTCATTTGCCCATTTGTTTGCTTCCCATTGCTTCTGCATAGGAATTTGTCCGTTACACTTTGTCACACCCTGCGTTTGCAAAACTCAATCACACACACGGCATGTTTACTCCATACGCGCGCATCTACTCCATTCATCCAAACGAGTGACTGGGGAAACAGAATTAGCCTTTTTGAGCTCCCTTTACCAAATTGTTAATGCAACAAGAACAAAAATTGACAGTTTCACAAACTCGCAAAATTCACAAAAGTAGCTGCATGCACCATAGACGCAGCTCATTTTTTCCCACAAAAAGCAGCATATAGTTAATACATTTCAAGTTGATTCTTTTTTCTTAATCATTTAAGTTGACGCTTACTTTAAAAATCCACCAGCGGGGATTAAGTTTCTTTGAGGAAAGAACATGAGTCCCAGGATTGGACGCTGAGGTTTTCTGAAAAGATACCTCGAAGTCCCAACGTTAGCCAGAATACATGTAATTTGAAAAAAAAAAAAACATTATATACAAAACATAAAACAAAAGATACTAACTCCTTCGTTGAAAATTGGATGCAAAAACACATCCTGCCAATAGTTGGGGATAAAAAGTGAAATCTTTACAAAAGTATTAATCTTAAAAAAAAAAAAAAAAAAAACTACTATTTTTAAAACCAAGTACGCGTTCTGACGAAATGCTTCTTATTATACACGGGGTCGGGTTTTTTTTTTCATTAATCACATCAACTGTTTACATTTATTTATCAAT
This sequence comes from Conus betulinus, assembly GCA_016801955.1. NCBI lineage: Eukaryota > Metazoa > Mollusca > Gastropoda > Neogastropoda > Conidae > Conus > Conus betulinus. The sequence goes on along the minus strand of JADBJO010000136.1, from coordinate 35,142 downwards.
ACTGTTTTTTCTTTTCTCTTTATGTATCTATCATTTCCCAACTGGCAACCATAAGGAATCAGTATTCTAACCAAGGAAATCTCTAGCAGACTTCTGTCTGCACTGCATCAAAATTGGCTACTCCCTGGCCTCAAGGAAAACTAGGTTTTCCTTTGACAACCCCCTAAGGTTGAAAAATAAGCTAACGACTCGGCCCAAGCCAAATGCCCTTTCCTCCCGTTTAGCAACTCCTGGATTGTCCTGCCGTCGGGAACACAGCCGTCAGTATATGTCAGTATAAAACAGTGAGTTGCTCTCACCGGTCACGTGACTCAGCGTCCAATCAAAGTTAGGGATTCAAACACTGTTTACCTCCGGTGTTGTGTTCGTGCCCGAAGACCAACACATGAGCCGTGTTTATACACTGTCATGACACACTTTACTCTGCATTGTCATTTGCTTGGTCAATTTCACCTCTGATTTGTCATTTGTTCTTTTATTTTACCGCTATAATGTTGTTTGCTCAGTCCCTTTCACCTCTGCATTATCATTTGTCAGTTTGATTTAACTTTGTGTTCGTTTAACTTTACTTCTTTTTGTCGTCTTTTTGTTTCATTTTATCTCTGTGGTGCAGTTTGTTTTTGTTCCATTTTGTTTCCGTATTTTCATCTGTCTCTTCCATTTTGCGTCTGTGTTGTTGTTTTTTTTTCTGCCCCATTTCAGTTTTGTGTTTCTTATTACCCGCACTACTTTGCATTTTTTTTTTGTTCCATTTTCCTTCCGGATTGTCAATTGTTCCATTTTACCTCTTTATTGTCATGTACTCGTTTGACTCGTTTTGCTGTCTAATAACACAACTGCTATTCCCTTTTCATACCTAGCCTTCTCTCGGCGGTCAGTAAACTTTGGGTCATTTTTTTTTAGTTGTCTCATGTTTTGTGCACCACTCCCTACTCTCCCCCACCCTGGCATTGCTCCTGTGCTGTTTATTCCGTATCCCCGTACACAGCAGACCCAGCTTTGTCCCGTGGATGGTGCAGTGCTAGCACCTGTGCCCCAGTGGTCAAGGGCTAGCAACGGTTCTCAAGTGGTCATGAGACAACCAGAGATAATGGGAGGTAGAGTAGTTTACGCGCCTTCCGTATATCCTTCACCCTCCGCCTCGAGCGCGATGGAGCCAACGCCAGAAAAACTGGTCGCTCGCTGCGTGAGATTTTTATCTAGAGCATTCCTCTGTTTGTCCACTTAATCGTCGTGCGTCATTTCTGTTTCCGGGCAAATAAAAGGTGGAAAGTAAAAAAAAAAGAAATTAAGAAGCATCTTTAAATATCTCCAAAATGACACACTACAGTATTGGTATAATGAGTGTGTGTGTGTGTGTGTGTGTGTGTGTGTGTGTGTGTTAGCGGCAGCTGCAGAAGCATGTGACCATCACTTAAACAACTGTGTGTGTGTGTGTGTGTGTGTGTGTGTGTGTGTGCAACGTTCTTTTGTCAAACCTATATGTGTGGAAACTCATCTTTTTTTACGCTTTTGTATTGGATAAATGCCTTTTCGGCATTGAAAGACACATGCATGTTTGTGCTTGTATACCAACAGAGAAATCACCATATTATGTGCATTTTGATTGTGAAAATGGTGTTTCTTTATTGGAAGAGTTTTATGTGACTGTTTGCTTTATAATAAAGAACATGATATGTACATAGTAATTAATGGAGATTTAAATAGATGAACTTCAAATATTTCTTGTGACTTAGAATCCAACGTGTGATTTGTTAATCAACAACATTTGAGTGGTCCTTTGAACTGGAACAGAAATTCTGAAGACCGTGTGCTGCTCAATAATTATGGCAAAGTGTTACTTGGCATGTGCACTGTTTTAGACCTGTGTATCTTGAATGCTATGTGTCAGGATGACCTTCAAAATCATTATACGTACATAGCTGATAATGGTAACAGTGTAGATGATTTTTTTTTTTTTTTAATTGTCGTATGATCTGTATTCAAGAGTTTCTGATAGCATCAGAATGAATGTGTCTGATAGAATTGAATCTGACCATTTCTCTTTGGAATATATATTCACTTCCCTATGGATAATGAGATTTGTGTAAAGGATGATGTTCCTGTTTTCGAAAAGTTTATATGAGACGAAACCCATAGCAATGTGTTCAGAGACATCTGTTCAAATGACATGCAAAGTCAGTTTAAAATGGCGATCAGTTTAATAGGTATAAATATCAACGAAGCACTTGAGGTTTTCGATCATTATATAAAAGATGCAGCAGACTTTATGAAGAAACAAATGTGCATTGGTAAGTGCGTGAAAGATGACTGGTATAATAAAGAATGTCGTGCTGCAAAGAAAACTACGAAATTTGTTGAAGAAATTAAAGAAAAAAAATTTAAGCGTACTTTATCTCCACCTGATCGCACTGCTTTATGTATAGCAAGACGTGAATATAAACATCAAATTGTTGAAGAGAAAAGAGAAGCAATTTCAACAACACTCTATTAACTGACATTACGATCTGTAAATAATCAAAAAGAATTCTGGGAATCTTTGCGTGAATTATCTACAGCAAGAAAGCAGATTTCGAATGACATTAGCATGAACGATTGGTATGCACACTTTAAAGAATTGCTAGGAAGAAAAGACAAGTTTGCTAATGTTCTGGTTTAGGGAGAAAGTAATAGTAACCAAAGTGCTTATGATGCTGTAAAAAATGATGTTTATGACAATGATGATGATGATGATGATGATGATGATGATGATGATGATGATGATGATGATGATGATGGTGACGGCAAAAATAATTTAGATCAACCTATCTCAGTAGAAGAAATTTTTGTTTGCGCTAAAAACACTGAAAAGTCGCAAGGCTGCCGGTCCGGACAAAATCATAGGGGCATTTATTGGTGTGAGTCAATTGTTGTGCCGCTATATAGAAAGGGCAATGTTTCCAATCCAAACAACTACAGAGGAATCTCGTTGTGCAATGTTTGCAGCAAAATGTACAGTGCAATTATTATAAAAAAGCTTTCAAGTGTGGGTCGAGGACAATAACATTACAGGTAAGTTTCAACCTGGGTTTAAACAAAATCATTCTACCATAGACCATATGTTCACATTATTGGTTTTCATCCAAAAACAATTTTGTCTGAACCGTAAGTTGTATGTTGCTTTCATCGATTTTGAGAAAGCGTTTGACTCTATTAAAAGAGCCAAACTTTGGCCTATTTTGTTAAAAAACGGTACTCTTGGAAAGATGTATAAATGCATTATGAGTATGTATGACTGTGTAAAGACAAAGGTACGATGTGGTGCTGCTTTAACTGATTATATTGATTGTACATAAGCTGACTTTGGAGGTGATAAACTCTGGAAGACATGGTGCCCATTTTGCCGACGACGTTGCATTAATGTCTGAGACAGTAACAGGCCTCCAAACTAAATTATACAGTTTGCAAAGGGCAGCTGATTCACTCCAGCTGAAAGTAAACTTGAGCAAAAGTAATACAATCGTTTTCAGAAAAATGGTTTACCTTTCCACTCGGGAAAAATGGACATATGATGGGGCAAATATGCCTGTTGTAAATGTATATTAGGTGTCTGTTTCTCTACGCGATTAAGTTTCACTTTCGCATGTAAAAATATTGCTTGCGGAGCCAAAATTGCATTGCTCTGTTTTTATGAAGCAAATTAATGAATCTCTTGCTTTGTTTTTTGAAATTGTTTGATGCTCAACTCCTGCCTGTGCTACAATATGGGGCTGAGCTGTGGGATCTTCATGCTGCCGCTGCAAAATGCGAAAAGGTCCATTTATTTGCTTCAAAAAGGTTCTTGGGTATATCGTCACAAACCCCAAATGATCTTGTGTATGGAGAGACTAACAGATATCCCATATCTTTGCACTGCACTCTTAAATGTATCAAGTACTGGCTCAAATTAACTCAGATGGCTGAACATAGATTGCCCCATAAAGCTTATAAAATGCTGCTAGAACTAGATAATAGAGGCAAAATGAACTGGGTGTCACGTGTTAAAGCGAAATTATATGAATATGATTTCGGGCACGTATGGCTTAACCAAGATGTCGGAGATATAAAAGTTTTGTTCGTACCTTTAAAGAAAGACAAATTGACTGTTGGTGGCAAGACTGGAATTTTCATGTTCAAAATAATGACAGGTTTAGTTTCTATAGAACATTCATTGATATGCATTCTCTGGCAACGTATATGTCAATAACCATGGACAGGCACTTGAAGTTTGTGATGACAAAATTTAGAGTTGGTGTTTCTGATATTCTTGTTCATCATTGCCGTTATACCCAAGTAAATGCCTCTGATCTGCTGTGTCCATTATGTCGACAGTGAAGAAAGATGAAGTGCGTTTTGCATTAACTTGTCCAGAGTTACAAGATATAAGAGAAAAGTTCAGGGCCGGAAAAGCTCAGTTGGTAGAGCGCCGGACTCGTGATCCTGGGGTTGCGGGTTCGAATTTCGGTACAGGGGGATTTTTATCTCGGAGTTTACATTGGTTCTGATTCCATTCCCCATTAGTCCTTCGAATGAGACTATAAACCGAGGTTCCGTGTGTAAACGCACGCACAACATCTTGCACACACGTAAAATCCCATCACCAGCTTTCGGAAGAGAAGGCCAGTTTGGCCGTTGGTATGGATGACACGTTAAACATAGCATGCACCTTCCCCGAAGATGGAGTATGGCTGCCTTGATGGCAGGATAAAAAATGGTCATACACACAAAACTCTGCTGCCTGTCTATACAGGCAGTGTCCGCAGGAGCATCAGCCTGCGTACGCAGAAAGAAAGAAAGAAAGAAAAAGAAAGAGAAAAGTTGATTCCCCAAAATTTATACAAGACCTTGCTTATTCAAGCTTATTTTGTTAATGTCATCTGCAAATGAAAACACTGTAAAGCAGTTCGCAGTATTTTTATTCAAAGCTTTCAAACGGCGAAGCACCTGTGCAGTTTCAGTTTCATCAAGGAGGCGCCACTGCGTGCGGACTAGTCCATATACGCTACACCACATCCGCTAAGTTTTGAGACCATATTACGATATGATTTTAAGCTGATGGATAAATGAATTAACAACTAAGATGAGATAATTGAAGAAGAGGGTCTCGTGGCTACGACTTAGCAGATCTCTGTCCTACGCATTGCCCAATGCGCTGGTCAGACCTTGCGTGCCTACCTTACAACATTGTTTTATTGTTTTGTTGTTTTGTTTTGTTTTTGCATGTGTGTAGTGAGTGTACACATGTGTGTGTATGGATATGTGGGCACGGGCCTATTGTGTGTGCGTGCGCGCGCGCGCGCGTGTGTGTGTGTGTGTGTGTGTGTGCCCGCACGTATGTGCGTGTGAGCCTCCGCATGTGCAGAAGTGCGTGTGCATGTGTGGCTCTGTGTAATTTGTGCATAGGAGCAAGCGAACGTACGTGCGCACGTTTGTGTGTGCGCGTGTGTGTGTGCGCGCGTGTGTGTGCATGCGCGTGCGCGCGTATGCGTGTGTGTGTGTGTGTGTGTGTGTGTGTGTGTGTGTGTGTGTGTGTGTGTGTGTGTGTGTGTTTGACTGCGTGCGTACATGTTCAGAAGATGACTTACGATCAGAAACAAGACCATCAAATACAAAAGATATACGTGCACGTGCACGCGCGCGCGCACACATACACATACACAAATAACAATAAGAACAGCAACTCCTCCCTCTCACATCCCCGCCTCCACGCACGCACGCACGCACGCACACACACACACACACACACACACACACACACACACACACACACACACACACACACACACTCACTCACTCTCTCATGCACACACTCACACACTAACGCTTGCACACTCGTGTCCGTGGACTCTAATTAACACGCTGGAATCATCCCACTGATGAACACACACGTGAACGTACGTCTACAGTATGCGCTGGGGGCCCTGAGAGATTCAGTCTTTATCTCAGTTGACATGCGTTTGATCATTTCTGTCTGTTATTGAAAGACCCAGTGTGAGTTTGCCCCAATCTCTAGGAGTGTTCGCAGTGTTGGCCTGGAGATTGTTCCAATTTTTGTTTGGCTGGCGATGTTTTTTTGCTCTTCCCTTTAAGCCTGGATGTGCGGCAAATTTCCTCTCCTGATGTTCAGATCTGAAAGATGGTCTACGGTATAGTGGTTTTGCTCTTGTTTGCTTAAATGATTTTTCAGATTTGTTATCACATCAGATCGGCCAAGCTGTAATTTAGTTCTTATTGTTGCCTTGCCAGCCAGTGTGTCTGCTCTCTCCTTTAATTCCAGCATGTCCAGGGCAGTACATCCATATGAGTCTCTCAAATGGAAGACTGCGCATTAGTTCATTCCAAGTAGGGCTTCCCATTCCACTTTCACTTTCTGAAGTAGGTTCATTGAGTCAGTCAGTATCACGGTTTGTTGAGTTTGAAACTGGCTTGTGGATGAAAGCCAGCGGAGTGCTTGTGTTGCTGATTCTACCTCCATGTTAGACTTGAAGTTGTTAACTGTGGGGCATTATTGTTTTCCTGGATAGTTCAGCCATTTTGCTTCACTGTGTATCCCCAGCCTGACTTACCTTTGTGACAGAACCGTCAGTGTAAATAACAATATCATCTTTTGTGCAAAGGTCTTCTACCTGCATCAGAATTTCTGCGTTTGTTTTGCCTTCTGGCTATTCTCGACAGTGCCTTCCAGTTCTGGCGCGATGTCAATTTGTCGAGGTGTTTCAAGTGGTCTGGATACTTCTCCCATTCCTTGGTTTCTTTGACTTCTGCTAACCGGCACACAAGCTGTATACTGTCTTCTGCCTGTCCCATCCATGATTTTCCACGTTCTAGCCGAGTGCCTTTTGCTTCCTTGACTGCCGCATGAAGTGGGTTTGGGGGATTTTCAAGTGCTCTGAAATATGCCTTTCACCTGTTCTAGCTTGTGTCTTGTCTGCATTGAAGGAAGGTCGAACAGGTATCGCATAGTTTCAACTGGTGTGTCCTTCGTGGTTCCCAGGATCAATCTCATTGCTTCATTTTAAATTCTTTCCCATTTGAGAAGGTTGCTGTTTGACAGTGTTGTAAGCCCTAATCAATAATCTATCACACTGAGTACAAGTGCGTGATTCAGTCGGTGGAGATGGCGCTGTTCAATGCCTTAGCTTCCATTACTTTCAAGGCAGAAAGGCCTTTTTTTTGCATTTAACAACAATACCTGTGCATTGTAATCATTATCATTAGTTTGGTAATGCGACTTTGTTATGTTTCATGTATATCCCCCTTCTGAGGGGCCAAGGCCTGTAAGAATAAAACATCTGAATCTGAATCTCTCTCTCTCTCTCTCTCTCTCTCTCTCTCTCTCTCTCTCTCTCTCTCTCTCTCTCTCTCTCTCTCTCTCTGGTCTCGATCCTGGTTTGGATTAGTGGATAAGGCGGTGCACTTAAACATATACGATATCAAGATGCGAAAGTACATAGTGTTTCCGTGACATGTAAACAGCGCGGACAACACGTGTTATCGGTAGGGTCGTGCACAGTAAACAGGACTGTCCACCAGACGAGTTGGCTCCGTGACGTGGAAAACATGGCTCCCAGCCAGCAGGAATAAACAAGCCCACGCAGTACATGAGTTGCCGCCATGTCAGGCGCCTGTTCCAGCTCTCCACTTCTGTGGAGGCAACCCACCAACCAGCAGGGCTGCCGGCTTATTCGGTGATTTCAGTGATGTTTGTTCTCATCTGACACACAAAGGACACCATCAGATTAGACTCCTAAATACGACACTAGCTGCCTTGTCGTGGAGCCAATACGAGTGAGCATGACCCTTCAAAAGGTGCCACCACCACCAGTCCAGTGACGAAGCCCGAGAACTGACCAATGCCCACGACTTTGACACGTCCTCACGACGGGTACAGACCTGGAGAGAAACGGGAACTGTGGTCACCAAGGCATTACAGGCCACGGTACCGGACATCCGTTTAAATGATGATTCAATGATGATTAGGATAATGAAGATAATGATATAGAACTCCATTCTGGTTTGAAATTACGTACCAGGACTGCAGTCTACGCTTACTTTCGTTATGTATCCCGTCACTGTCCAGGCCAAACATACACAGATCCGTGCAATGTTGTTGAGGGAACTTGAGCGATGCTCTCAAAGACGCATCCATCAAGTGGTTGAAATGCGACTGTGTGGTGTCCCATTCAGCCCATGGCATAGAACTCTGGGTGGAAACCGGCCTGGGCCGAAACATCCCAGAAGTAAATGCCTCTGTTGGGGATCACACCAACACCTTCCAAGCCCCGCAAGGGTGTGTGGCATTAACCGCACAATCACAGCGATTAATGTAACCGTAATTTACACTGTTCGCAGATTTTAGAGTTCTGAAGATTGAAACATGTGAAACGGTGTTGGGTGTTGGACTTGTGTCTCGGTGTGGGCCGTGACTTTGTCATTCATCCAGACATAGGTGGTGGTGGCGTGGTCATCCAGACATTGGCGGCGGCGGCGTGGCCATCCAGACATAGGCGGCGGCGTGGTCATCCAGACATTGGCAGCGGCGTGGTATCCAGACATAGGCGGCGGCGTGGTCATCCAGACATTGGCAGCGGCGTGGTCATCCAGACATAGGCGGCGGCGTGATCATCCAGACATTGGCAGCAGCGTGGTCATCCAGACATAGGCAGTGGCGTGGTCATCCAGATATTGGCGGCGTCGTGGTCATCCAGACATTGGCGGCGGCGTGGTCATCCAGACGTAGGCGGCGGCGTGATCATCCAGACATAGGCGGCGGCGTGGTCATCCAGACATAGGCAGCGGCGTGGTCATCCAGACATTGGTGGCGGTGTGGTCATCCAGACATAGGTGGCGGCGTGGTCATCCAGACATAGGTGGCGGCGGCGTGGTCATCCAGACACAGGTGGCGGCGGCGTGGTGGTCATCCAGACAGAGGTGGCGGCGGAGTGGTCATCACATCCAGACATAGGGCGGCGGCGACACAGGTGGCGGCGTGGTCATCCAGACACAGGTGGCGGCGGCGTTAAGTCATCCAGACACAGGTGGCGGCGGCGTGGTCATCCAGACACAGGTGGCGGCGGCGTGGTCATCCAGACACAGGTGGCGGCGGCGGGTCATCCAGACACAGGTGGCGGCGGCGTGGTCATCCAGACACAGGTGGCGGCGGCGTGATCATCGCGTATTTTCACTCCCGACCGATCACACACGTTTCGTGTTTAGTCTCCGGTTCGACCTCACCCTTGAAAACAGGGATGGGGGTGGGGGTGGGTGTCTGTGGGTCAGCTATTTTACTTCTGATTCTTACACCCTGATTTTATTTAACTAACAAAGCAGCTAGCCCTCAGTTTCGCCTGGCTAGACTTGGGAGAATAGCGTGAATGCATTGTGATTCTTTCTTTCTATTTTCTTCCTTTTTGAGTACCTATATAACGTTTTTCTCCATATAAAGGAAGATAATGATTCACATTGTGGAGTTGTAGTTCTTTCCCTTTTGTTACATGTTTATGTTTGGACTCGGATGTTCTTCTTCAGCCGACAGATTGTGCGTGCGGAGAATGGATGATACGTCATATGTTCACCACTAACCTTTGGAGAAAGGATATTTTTCATTTCATTCCTCAGCATAGTTATTCTCCAACTCCACACACTCATTCATACGATGGTGCAGTGATTCGAAGCCTTCAGGGAGAAAGTGGGTATCTGTGGCCTTGAAATTGCATTCTCTCTCTCTCTCTCTCTCTCTCTCTCTCTCTCTCTCTCTCTCTCTCTCTCTCTCTCTCTCTCTCTCTCTCTCTCTCAGCAGTCATGGCGTCATTGTTCGTCCAGAAAAGCCTTCCAGCCAGGGCCATTTTAAGGTGTGGAAAAAGATGGAAGTCAGATAGTGCCAAAGATGGATGTCAGATGGTGCCAAGTCAGGGGAGTCAAGGGCTGACCGATGACCTAGAAGCCATAGTCGTGCAGCTGCCATGGCGACTACTGATGTGTGATTACTGATTTTTTGTATAGAGTCAGTGCGTGCGGAGCCAGTCCCGACACGGGGGAAGCATGAGAGATAGAGAGAGAGAGAGAGAGAGAGAGAGAGAGAGAGAGAGAGAGAGAGAGAGACAGAGAGACAGAGACAGAGACAGAGAGACAGAGAGAACTTATATGTTTACAGAAATTTAAACGTGCACGCGCGCGCGCGCGCGCGCGCACACACACACACACACACACACACACACACACACACACACACACACACACACACACACACACACACACACACACACACACACACACACACACACACACACACACACACACACACACACACACACACACACACACACATGTGCGCGCATGTGTGTGTAAAGATAGAACCCCTGAAAACAGGGCCTTCACAGACAAGGAGTCTCATGTATCAGCAACATCTCCCGGCGGTTCCTCAAGTTAGCCTCCCCACCTCCACTCCCATCAAACTTATCTTCAGTGGATAACCCTGGAGCCAAGTTCTTCGTCCCAATTCCTTCCCCTGTCAGTTCAGCCTTCTCCCTAAGAACTGCAGGAGTAGCAGCAGCAGAAGTTCCTGGAAAAGAGGAGCTGTAGAAGTGCCTGGAGGTCGTTCCACGCCTCAAACCCCTCTTGATCCTTCGCGGGACCCTATACCTATTGGGAGGACCTGCTTGAGGATTTCCAAAGATGCGCGTGAAGGCAATCTTCACGTCAGTAACGAGGACCGTAAAATCCAGCACAACAACGCTTCCCACGACGAAGATGATGACCAGAATGGCGACCACCCCCATTCCCTGGGCGGACGTCCGCTGGTCCGGGGCACTGATCTTCTTGCGAGTGCTGGAGGAGAGATTGTGCCTGTCCAGCCTGAGGTCTTTCACCAGCTGCTCTGCCGCCTTCTTGGCTTCCTCGTGGGTGGTGGGCACGTTGGTGGATCTGTAGGGACAAGGCCAGTGAGCAAACGGAAGAACGTAATATCAACGAATTTGAAAGATGAAGTCTGAAATAAATGAAGAATTTGGAACTAGGCATTAAATAATTTATTTGCACCTGTCGTTTTTTTCTTTCTTTGTTTTTTTTTTTCCTTTTTTTTTCTTTCTTTCGTTTTTCGTTCATTCATTCCTTCCTTTTTTCTTCCTTCTTTCTTTCCTTCCTTCCTCCTTTCTTACTTTCTTTCTCTCGTTCGTTCGTTCGTTCGTTCTGCCTTCATTCATTCCTTCCATTCTAATTTTTTTTTCTAAAATTCTCATGGCAGGAGATCATAGGGTGGGGGCTGGTAATTACGGCCCTCTGGTGTCCTCCTCAGCCTTGTACAACAGATCAGAGGAGCCAGAACCAACAGATCAGAGGAGCTAGAACCAACAGATTCGAGGAGCTAGAACCAACAGATTAGAGGAGCTAGAACCAACAGATTAGAGGAGCTAGAACCAACAGATTGGAGGAGCTAGAACCAACAGATCAGAGGAGCTAGAACCAACAGATCGGAGGAGCTAGAACCAACAGATTAGAGGAGCCAGAACCAACAGATTAGAGGAGCTAGAACAAACAGATTAGAGGAGCTAGAACCAACAGATTAGAGGAGCTAGAACCAACAGATTAGAGGAGCTAGAACCAACAGATTAGAGGAGCCAGAACCAACAGATTGGAGGAGCTAGAACCAACAGATCAGAGGAGCTAGAACCAACAACAGATTAGAGGAGCTAGAACCAACAGATTGGAGGAGCTAGAACCAACAGATTAGAGGAGCTAGAACCAACAGATTGGAGGAGCTAGAACCAACAGATTGGAGGAGCTAGAACCAACAATTTAGAGGAGCTGGAAGCTGTCCAGTTCTTCACTTTGTCCACTCGGCACCTGTGCCTACTCTGTCTGCTTCTGGAAGAGGAAACATTCCGACAGCACTTCCTACCACTACACTACACACTACACTGCACTGCACTACACTACACTACACTACACTACACTACACTACACTACACTACACTACACTACACTGCCCTGCACTAACACACACACACACACACACACACACACACACACACACACACTCGCTCACACGCACACACATGCGCACAAAGACAGACACAGACATAGATATACACATACACACACACACACGCGCGCGCGCGCGCGCACACACACACATGCGCGCGCGCGAATGCACGCACGCACTCAAGCACGCACACACAGACACATACACTACACACACATACAAACACAGACACATACACTGACACAGACACACACACAGACACACACACACACACACACACACACACACACACACACACACACACACACACACAGAGAATTCCCTTTCATTGCCTGTTCCACGCTTTCAAAGTGAAGAGCTGACACGATAACAAGCCAGAACAAACACACTGGATCAAAAGGAGAAATATGGATCCCAAGGAGAAAATATGGATTCAAAGGAAAATATGGATTCCAAAGAAATATGGATTCCAGTTGAATGAATGGAAGAAAACGTCTCCTTCCAAAGGCATGCGGGCAGGTCTAAACCGCGGATCATTGTCTGTCTGTCTTTCTATTTGTCTTTCTCTCACCTTCTCTCTATTTCACTGTGTGTGTGTGTGTGTGTGTGTGTGTGTGTGTGCGCGCGCGCGCGCGCGCGCGCGT